>CAUYLG010022421.1:0-66266 GCA_963573385.1 Cacajao melanocephalus | reverse complement strand
TCACACGTTTTAGGAAGCTATCTCGGCTCTTAGAGTGTTTGATGTGCTCAATACGCACATTAATTCTCTTGGCAAGAATCTTGCCCTTAACTTGTTTGTTTACAACAATGCCAACAGCATGCTGGGTAACATTGTAGACTCTTCCAATTTTGCCATGATAACATTTGTGGGGCATTCCTTTTTGAACAGTACCCATTCCCTTGATGTCTACAATATCACCTTTCTTATAGATTCGCATATATGTGGCCAAAGGAACAACTCCATGTTTTCCAAAAGGCCTAGAGAACATATATCGAGTGCCTCTCCTCTTTCCCTTTGTGTTCGTCATTTTGGCAAATTACTGGAAGATGGCGGTTCCGGCCGAAAGGCTGATGGGGCATTTCTAAGCCACCACATAGGAAGGGGAACCCAGAGTCCAGTGGGCCCACTGAGTTGAGGAGACAGAGATGAGTGCTGAGGAAGGCCAGGGCAGCTAGAATTTATTGGGTAGAATACTGGGGAGGAACAAGCTACGTAAGAGAAGTCCAGAAGTCTGTACACAAAGCTCTCCTCAAGTTTATGGCTGAATACTAAGCTGCATATGTGTGAGGTAAACTCTTAAAGAGTGAAGAAACAACTGTCAGAAAGTAGCAGTTGAACCATTCTTAGTATTCCCACAAGGCTGGGAATAGTTCACTTTCTCATTATGCAGACTGGAAAGACCTCATAATTTACAGGCATCGAGAAGAGTCCTCAGAAAACCTTTGTAATAGGGTTAAATTAGCCCTGAAATAAAGGCAAAACTGGCTTCACCCTAATACAAATTTACAGCAGTTTTCAAAGAGATGAACATGATCTCAAATAAGTTAACTGCATGTTAAAACAATGTCTAACCCTTTTTAGAGAAATATATCAAGCAACAATATAAAATTCACAACATATAATGTTTAATAAAAAAATTACAAGGCATGAAAATATGACTCCTAACCAAAAGAGAAATTAATGAATAAAAACATCCAGAAATGACACAGCTGGTAGAATTAGCAAACCAAGACATTAGATCATCTATAAATATACTCCATATGTTCAAGAACATGAACATGTGGAAGAGAGAAATGAAAGACATTTTTTAAAAATGTAAATGGAACTTCTAAAGATGAAAAATGCAATATCTTCAATAAAAAATATACGATAAGGGGCCTGGCACAGTGGCTCACACCTGTGGGAGGCCGAGCCAGGTGGATCACATGAGGTCAGGAGTTCTAGACCAGCTTGGCTAACATGGTGAAACCTCATCTCTACTAAAATACACAAAACTTAGCCAGGTGTGGTGGTGGTGACAGATATCTGTAATTCCAGCTACTCTGGAGGCTGAGGCAGAAGAACTGCTTGAACCTGGGAGGCAGACATTGCAGTGAGCTGAGGCAGAGCAAGACTCCATCTCAAAAAAAAACTACCAGGGACTGACAGTAGATTAGATAGTGCAGAGGAAAAGTGTGGTGAACTTGAAGGCATAACAATAGAAGCTATAAATTAATAAATCACAGAGAGAAAAGAGGATTAAGTAACGAGAGCATCAGTGAACTGTGAAACAATATTAAGTGGTCTAAAATTCATGTAATTGGAGTCTAAAAGAAGCAGCTGCGGACAAAAAACATCTTTGTAGGAGTAACAGGAAAATGTCCAGACTTGATGAAAGTTATAAATCCACAGATCTAAGAAGCTCAGTAAACGTCAAGTGAAAAAAAAAAACTGTAAAGAAAAGCACATCAAAGTTGCCATGCTGATTCAATGAAGAAAGGTTAATGTTTCTAATAAATACTGCTAGAATAATTAGACATTCATATGTGAAGAGACAGAAAAAAGAACCTCAACACATAGTTCAACTGTATAGAAAAATTAATTCAAAATGGACTATAGACCTAAATGTAAGAGCTGAAATCTATACAACTTCTAGGAGAAAATATTTATGACCTTGGGTTTAGGCAAAATTTCTTAGGACACAAAAAGCACAAACCATGAAAAGGAAATAATGGTAAACTGAACATCATAGAATTAAAAACTGGACAGGCACAAAGGCTCATGATTGTAATCTCAGCACTTTGGGAGGCCAAGGTGGGCAGATCACTTGAGCCCAGGAGTTTGAGACCAATTTGGGTAACATAGTGAGATCCCATCTCTACAAAAAATTTAAAAGTTAGCTAGGTGGTGCTTGCCTCTAGTCCCAGTTACTTGGGAGCCTGAGGTGGAAGGAACACCTGAGCCTAGGAAGTTGAGGCTGCAGTGAGCTATGATTGTGCCACTGCTCTCCAGCCAACCCAAATGACAGAGGAAGACCCTGTCTCAAAAAATAAAACAAAATAAAAAACTATTGCTATTAAGACAGTGTTAAGGAAAGTGTTAAAAGGAAGCCACATACAGAAAATATTTGTAAATCATTACAAACTGAATATATATTTACATATCATAATTCAAGAAGAAAACAAGAATTAAAACTGAGCAAAGATTTGAACAGACACTTCACCAAGGAAGTTGCATATCAAATGCATGAAATGATAATCAGCATCATTAGTCAACAGGGAAATACAAATTAAAACCATAAGGAGATACTGCTCACATTCACTATCAAGGCTAAAATTTAGAAGACTGATAATACTAAGTGTTGGAGATGAGGTATAGCAACTAAAATGTTCACCATACATTGCTGCCAGAAATACAAAATAGTACAACTTTAGAAAACAGTTTGGCAGTTCCTTATAAATATACACTTACCATACCACCTAGCAATTCCTCTCCTAAGTACCCATGAAAAATGATAACTTATATGTTCATAATGACTTTTATGTGAATTTCATAGCACTTTTATTCATGATAGCCAGAAACAACCCAAGTATCCATCAACTGATGAGTGAATAAACAAACTGCCAAAATTCTTCAGTCAGTTCCTTCTTGCTTCAATTTGCTTGTCTCATGCTCTTTCCTGAATCTTTTATAGCTGTCCCTTATTCTAACCTCTCAATAGTCTTCTGTTACCCATTCAAACCCAGAACGGTTTTTTGTAATCTCCTTTTTTTCTGATAAATTGTATTTGCTGTTGTTAATTACATTTTCTTTGCATTCTCATTTCCATAGACTTCTATAATAATGAACTTTCACTATTTTCCTGCATTGCTCATGGATCCTTTTTTTGTATTATTTTTGGCTCTTCTCCTTTTTGACCTCTAACCATAGATGGCCCTCAAAGCTCAGCCTTTAGTTCTGAGTTTTTGTTCTAACATTCATTTCTTTGTCTCTCACACGTAGCTCTTCTTCCCCTGCTCCCCACCCCATCTCTTATTCCCCAAACTGCCTTTACCATGGTTCAGAGTCTTCTCTTTGCTGTATTAATTCTCCTGAAGGGAAGCTCTGGTCATTTCACTCCCCTGATCACTTGCTCAATACCTTCATGTATTATGTAACCAAACAAAGTCAGCAGCGATGTAATGGTGATAGCGCTGATCTTGGACTTCAGCAATCTGGGTTCAAGTACTGGCTCTGCCACTTACTAGCTAGGTGACCTTGGATAGGTTAATTAACATCTTCTCAGAATTCCTGTATCTGAAACACAAGAATGGATAATACCACATCATAGATTTACCATAAGGATGAAATGAGATAAAAATAAAAAGTTTATAAAATGTAAATCAGTATTAGGCATGAATATGAGTTTTCGACAAATATGTGTTAAGTCATCTATGCCAAGCATTACCTACACACTGATGCACAAGCAGACAAGGTCCTCTCCGCTCATGTCTCACTCAGTCTAGAGAGAAATACAAGCAATTAAACAAATTTTAAAATACACATGGTAAATGTTAAGTCTGGAAGAAATAACAGGTGCTTGAAGTAACACATAGAAGGAACAGGGATGATTAAGAGAACTTCCTGAGTAAAGTTACACTGAAGATGACACCTAAACAATTGGCATGAGTTGGCCAAGTAGAGGGTGGGAGCGGAATGGGTGGCAATGACAGAGAGGTGCGGCAAGTGATGCAGCTGGGGGAAGAGCATGAGCAGCAGCTGGGAAGGCAGCAAGTTCATGGAGCTTTCTAGGAACAGAAAGGGGTTAGGTATGGCTGGAGAGTAAAGTTGGGTACAAAGAGAGGGAGGAAGAGTGGAGAAGGTTGGACAGGGAGAAAAGAGATCATACGTGCAATTTCCAGCATAGGTCAAGCAAGCAAGAGATTGATGATTCAAGATGAAGTAGTTGGGTATTCCTAACTGTGGGCCAAATATGGTGATAGGAAATCAAGGTGATCAGTATTGGGAAGTGACCCATGTAGACAGATAGCATCCAAGAGTCTTGTCCATGAATCCTAGTCACCGAGCTGCATTCCTCAGGAGGGCTCAGTCCCAAAGAAGGGAGATTGACGAAAACAAGGCAGGTCTCCAGCTAAAAGCTACACACCAATCAATTTTATTTATAAAGGGCAGTGATTTTTCAAGGCATTTTCACATCCCAGACCTTTGAAGGAAATCTTCACTGCATCTTTGTGAGCCAGGCAGAAGCAGGTATCACTACTTTTATCAAGGGTACGGTTAATCATATCCATTAATAGAATAAAGGTGGCACAGTTAGTCCCATCCATTATTAGGTTGACAAATGCAGATGGTATCAATCATATATATTTTCTTTCATCCTATGTTTTAAATTTAATTTTAATCTAAGAATGGTTAGCTCCAAAACAAGTATAAAATGGGATACAGTGGAAAAAAATCATTAAATTGGAGGTTAGGATTTGGATTCCAGTCTTAACTCTGTCACCAGCCTATTGACTGACACTTGGCAAATCACTTCAAGTCCTCAGGGACTCAGTTTCCTCTAATTGGACTCGCCCATTGATTGCTAAGGACGTTTCTGATACTCAGATGCTTTGACTTCAAGTCCTGAGGGCAAAAAGAAAAAAGTCTAGGATTCCACATGTATTGAAGAATTTTTAAAATTTATTTTTAGCCCCAGTCTTTATTTTTAGTTTGGTTTTCTATCGTTTCTCATTCCTCAGTTACAGTTCTGTCATTTCCCTTTTCCCTAAAGATATTTACAGAGCTGCCTTTGCATCACTTTAAAACTGTAAATATGCCCTTGAAACATGCAAAGAGGCTTTTGTGTACTTACAAATGGAGGTTATTATCGTACAAGCAAGTCACTTGAGTGCACTGCATTCCTCAGCTTGCTCCATTGAGAGCTTTATTAGGTTATATTGTCCTATCTCAGAAGATAAGACTTTCCCACTTTAAAGGGTGGGCTATCTGATGAAAGAGGGTGCCGAATGCTCCAGAGTATAAGCAAAAGGATTTTGGTGCTGCCCAAAAGACACACACTTCTCAAGGACAAGTAGGTGCTTCACTTAAAGGGGCACAGTCAAGGACAAATGTTCTAAAATTAAACCAACCAGCTGCTCGCCGCAGACGCCCACATGTCAATTATGTTATCTTCTTCTTGTCCAGCCTTCCCTTTCCATGAAACCAGAACTCCCACTCACTGCAACCCTGGAAACTTCACATACTTTCCAAGCAGCCACCTATCCATGGGAGCAGAAAGCCCGTTTCAGAGCATACTAGAATGTATGTACTCATTTGTTTCAGAGCGTACTAGGATACATGTACTCATCTAACAGAATGTATGCTCTTTGGGCTTTTCAACTCTGATACCAAAACTTCGACTTAAGCGATGCCAGAAATTGGTTTCAGAAGTCAATTGAGTATAACCTTCCTCTTCAAGTGAGGTGACAATACAAAAACTAGTGTGTGAATTACGTAAATTTTAGGAACCTAAAAAGCATGACAGATTTAAGTTTTTCCGTAACTTGATAAACAATAGAAATGGAGACAAATGTGTCTGTTTCTATGGGTTTTAGGTGTATTATCAACCTAACAATAATCAGAACAGTTGTGAATGCGTGCTGACAAGATTTAACTGAATTAAGTTGCTGTTTGTGAATAACTAGTAAACAACCACATAAAACAAATGATGGCTTTATAATACAACTGGAAATGTTTCTCACTATAGATGCTTTTTTAACCAGGCTTAGATGCAGTAGGGAAGAAATGTGATTATTTATCTTACATAGAAATAGGACCAGGTGTGGCGGCTCACGCCTGTAATCCCAATACTTTGGGAGGCCGAGCTGGGCAGATCACCTGAGGCCAGGAATTCAAGACCAGCTGGACCAACATAGTGAAAGCCCAGCTCTACTACACATACAAAACTTAGCTGGGAGTGGTGGTGCATGCCTGTAATCGCAGCTACTCCGTAAGCTGAGGCAGAAAAATCACTTGAACCCGGGAGACAGAGGTTACAGTGAGCCGAGATCGTGCCACTGCACTTCAACCTGGGCAACAGAGCGAGACTCCAAAACAAAAAAAAGAAATGGGTTTTACTTTGGAGGTGATTTGTGTTTTTATTATATTAGGCAAAAGTTCCAGGGATTTTTCCCTAAATGTAGTCATTTCTGCAGTTGGTGTACATTTATTACTGAAAATATTCAAATATTCAATGCTTTTTGAGTGCCATATTGAATAATGAATAAATAATAATATGCTCATTAATATTAAATCTATTTTTTCTATAAAGTAAAATTTTGCTAGTTGTGTTGCATAAAACTAAGATATTTTGTAAGGTGATAAAATTTATTATGAGGCAATATGTACCTATAATTTTTGCTTATTAATGAAATGTGCATTATAAAAATAAATTTTTATAGTTATTTCATTATTCTTATATTGGAAAATCAATTAAACCTGTATTGAGATAATTCAGATTTACTCATTCAGTAACATGATTGAGAATTCATAAGACATTGTATTAGACGTTGGGGATATATAAGGATGCATCAAAATATAGCATAAACATAAAAACAAAATATAAATAGTCCAGGCACAGTGGTTCACACCTATAATCCCAGAACTTTGGGAGACCAAGGCAGAAAGATCTTCTGAAGCCAGGAGTTTGAGACCAACCTGGGCAACATAGACTAAGTATCTACAAAAAATAAAAAAATTAGCTGGGTGTGGTGGCACACACCTGTAGTCCCAGCTATGCAGGAGAATTACTTGAGCCCAGAGGTTCAAGGCTGTGGTGAGCTATGATCATGCCAGTAGACTCAAGCAAGATCTTGTCTCTAAAAAAGAGAAAAAACAAAAAAAATATATGTATATAGATAGGTGATCATAATAATAGGTATCATAAATTATTTGAAAAGTTATAATGGGAGTTAACTGGTATATTCAGACACAAATTACTACAACAGAATTGTTGAATAAATGTGCAAAGTTTATATGCTTACATTTTATTTTTCAAATTTTTCAGGAACATATTTTATTTGTTTTTCAGGCCTTTCTATCTACTAAATATAACTATACTTCTAACTTTATTATAAAATATCCAATATGTCATTTCTATATATTTGAGTACAAAAATGAAGGGTTAGTTTAGGTACAGTTTTATAAACTGTGTTTTATGAAAGTTAAGCTGCCTTGGGTTTTTACATGTCACTTCTCAGCCTGGATAGGTAATAAGGACCAGAGTTACCCTCCCACCTGAAACAACAAAAAACTGGACAAAATATGTGAAACAATTGTTTTAAAGTATTGAACATCAAGCAGATGAGGACAATGATCCCTGAGAGAAGGGAAACAAATGAGGTGAGCCCTACAATTGTCCCAGCTTACTGCCTAGAGAGGGTGTCCAGTCTGTGGTACAGGGAAGAGGGACCTATATAGAGCTTGATGGATTTCCTGACCTAAGGACTTGAGAATCTGGGAAAGAGCAAGGCAGCTAGAGTTTGCAAGGTAGAGTTCTAGAGAGGAGAGCACTATATTGGAAGAGACTTTCACAGATTTGCAGATGGTCCTTCTCAAGTCTCCAGCTGAGAACTTCCACACGTATGTAAGAAACTACCTGAGGCCAGAGACAGAAACAGTCTGAAGGACAGAGGGAAAAATCCCCAGAGGTCACATGGGATCAAGGACAGACAGACAGTGTGGAAAACCTTGTAATTCATTGTTAGAGTAATTAGAAGGCTATCACCTCGGTAGAGGGGCAGCATTAGCCCTATGCTAGAAAATGCATTGGTCCCACATAAGAAAAATGTAAAAGCAAGCCTCAAAAGGATCCAGCTATTTCCAAGAAACTGAACTGCATCCCAAGAAAAAGCTCAAGAACATAAAAATATTCAGCACCCAACAAGGTAAAATTCACAATACCTAGAAGCCAATCAAGACCTGCAAAGAAACAGGGAAATACAATCCATAATAAAAAGAAAAATCAATAGAAACAGACACAGAAATGACACAAATGATAGAGTTAGTAGCTGAGGACTGTAAAACAGTTATTGTCACTGTATTCCTTATGTTCAAAAGGTAGAAGAAAGATGGAGTACATTAAGCAGAGGCATGGAAAAGATAGCAAAAAAAAAACAAAAACAAAAAAACAAATTGAATGCTCATTTTTGAAGACTCTGATGCCTGAAAAGAAAAATATACCAAACAAGATTAGTAGACTAGACACGGCAGAAGAAAAGATTAGTGACGTTTAATACACAGCAATAGAAATGACCCAATATAAACACAGGGAGAGAAAAACCCAGATAAAGAAATAAACATAGCATTAGTGAGCTCTGGGACGGCTTCAAGCCATTTGGTATGTGTAGTTGAAATCAACAAAGGAGAGAAAGGAGAGGAGGGGAACAAAAATTTTTAAGAAATAATGGTTGAAATTTTTCTAAATTTTATAATAACTATAAATCCATTGATCCAAGAAGTACAACAAAACTTACACACAAGAAACAAGAAGAAATCTACTCCAAAACACATAATAATCAAATTGTTTAAAAAGCAATGGTAAAAAGAAAACGTTTAAAGCAGCCAGAGGAAAAAATAGCACATTACATACAGAGGAACAAATCTAAGAATGACAAAAGCTTTTTGTCGGAAACAATGTAAGCCTGAAAACAGGGGTGGCAGAAACTTTAAAGTGCTGAAAGAAAAAAAGAAGTCAACTTAGAATTCTATACCCAGCAAAAAATATTTTACAAAAATGAAGATGAAGTCAAGACTTTTTCAGACATAAAGAAGCCAAAAAAAAAAAAAAAGGTGTTTCACCAGCAGACTTGCATTAAAGGAAATCCTTCAGACAGAAGAAAAATGATAACAGATGGATATCTAGAGCTACAAAAAGGAATGAAGATTGTCAAAAAGGAAACGTGATTACACGTGAAATGCCTTTTTTAATTTCTAAAATCTCTTTAAAGGTAGTGTGTTAGCATTTTAAAGCCAAGGTATTAACAGTGTATTGTGGAACTTATAACATACATAGAAGTAATATGCATGACAATGGTGCAAAGGTTGAGGGGAGGAAATGCAAGTATACCATTCTTAGTTTCTTATACTAAATGTGAAGTGGTAAATATCATCAGTCACATTAAATGTAAAAGATGTAAACATCCCCATTGAAAGCATAAATTATAAGACTGGACAATTGGCCGGCTGTGGTGGCTTATGCCTGTAATCCCAGCACTTTGAGAGGCCGAGGCGGGCGGATCAGAAGGTCAAGAGATCGAGACCATCCTGGCCAATATGATGAAATCCTGTCTCTACAAAAAATACAAAAATTAGCTGGGCATAGTGGTGTATGCTTGTAATCCCAGCTACTTCGGAGGCTGAGGCAGGAGAATAGCTTGAGCCCAGGAGGCAGAGGTTGTAGTGAGCCAAGGTCACACCACTGCACTCCAGCCTGGCAACAGAGTGGATTCCATCTCAAAAGAAAAAGAGACTGGACAAAATATTTTAAAAAGATTAGGTATGCTGCCTATAAGAAGCCCACTTGAAATATAAAGACATAGCTAAGTTAAAAGGATAAAAAAAAAAGATATACCCTACTAAAACTTTAAAAGAAAGCTTGGGCTGGGTGCCGTGGCTCACGCCTGTAATCCCAGCAGTTTGGGAGGCTGAGGTGGGCAGATCACGAGGTTAGGAGTTCGAGACCAGCCCCTGGCCAACATGGTGAAACCCTGTCTCTACTAAAAATACAAAAATTAGCCAGGCGTGGTGGTGTGTGCCTGTAATCCCAGCTACTTGGGAGGCTGAGGAAGGAGAATCCCTCAAAACCAGAAGGTGGAGGTTGCAGTGAGCTGAGATCAGGCCACTGCACTCCAGCTTGGGTGAAAGATTGAGATTCCATCTCAAAAAAAAAAAAAAAAAAAAAAAAAGGAAGCTTGAGTTGCTATATTACCATCAAAGTCGATTTCAGATCAAAGAATATTGCCAGGGATAAAAAGGGACATACACTGATAAAACAGTCACTTCATCAAGCGGATGTAACAATCCTACATGTTTATGCACCCAACAATAGGGCTTCAAAATACAGGAAGCAAACCTGCGGGGAGAAATAGAATCAGTTGGATAATTATAACTGGATATTTCAATACTTTTTCAAGGATACAAGGTACAATATCGAGACAGACCATATACTGAGTCATAAAACAAGTATTGATAAATGTAAAAGAATTTATATCATACAAAATATGTTCTTTGACCACGATGAAATTAAGCTAGAAATCAATAACAGAAAGGTATCTGGGAAATCCCCAAATAACTGGAATAAACACAGTTTTTATTCCAATTATTCGAAGAAGAGATCAAAAGGAAATTAGAAGTATTTTGAAATTGAATGAAAATGAAAACACAGCATATCAAAATTTGGGAGGATGCAACTAAAGAAGTACTTAGGGAAAAAGAAACATCTCAAATCAATGATCTTCAAGTCCAACAGAGCTTAAAGGTAAAATAAGCAGTGAATTATTTTTAAAAACCCAAATCAATGATCTCAGTTTTCCCTTTAAGAAACTAGTAAAAGGAGAGCACATTAAACCCAAAGTAAGCAGAAGAAAGTAAATAATAAAGATAAAAGCAGACACCAATGAAATAGGAAAACAGAAAAACAGTGGAGAAAATCATTAAAACAAAAAGCTGCTTAAGAAAGTGAAGATGTTTAATATTTCAAGAACTACTAAAGAACAAATGCAGTTATGTTCCCGACGTTCCTATTTTTAGTAAATAAGAAAACTACATCAGGGAAAAGATTTGTATTTCTGGCAGTGTTTGCTTATGCCTGCCTGATCCTTTTTCTAAAGAATATGAAAGATCTTGTGTGCTACTGAAGAGAAGAAATCCATAAAGCATTTTGAAATGTTTTACATATTTTTCCACAGTGTTTATACATAGATGGGTGTGTTCACGTCGTTCTCATCAAGAGTGCAGAACTTGTGGTAGGAGCATCTTGCTGTCTGTGTTCTTCTAGACTCTAGGCCCTGTTTGGCTTCTCCTCTTAGAATGACACTTGGAGAAACAGTTCATTCATTTATTCATTTAACAGTCATTATGAAATGCTACAATGTGCCAGACACTGTGGGACATGCTGGGGAGCACAGCTGTGAACCAGACAAACAGGATCCCTGCCCTCTGAGCACTGAGTCTGATGTGAGATACAGACAAGTAAATAGGCAACAATAGACCAGTGTAAGAGTGCCATCATGGAAGGGACAAGTTCCAAGGAAGTCCACAGGACGGCCTTGGAATATTCCTCAAGCTAGCAGCTAAAAAGAATTTTTAAAAATATAACATTTATTAGGACTCTTTATAATTTAACATAAGCAATAAAACGTTAGGTATGGAGCAATATGTAAGGTATGAGTTCAATTCTCAAAGAATTCCTCGACTATTATGTATCTAATATTTACTCCTTTTCCTGATCACACTGTATTGAGGCTCTGTTTAAATTAAATTTTCATCTCAGTCAAAGCATAAGACATCTAGAATGCTTTTTTTTTTAAACTAATTTTTCATCTTCTTTTTTAGGGGGTGAGCGGGACAGAGTCTCACTCTGTCACCCAGGCTAGAGTACAATGGCACGATCTTGGCTCACTGCAACCTCCTCCTTTGAGGTTCAAGCGATTCCTCTGCCTCAGACTCCCAGGTCGCTGGGACTACAGGCACACACCACCACACCTGGCTAATTTTTGTATTTTTAGTAGAGATGGGGTTTTACCATGTTGGCCAGGCTGGTCTCAAACTCCTGACATCGTGATCTATCCACCTTAGCCTCCCAAAGTGCTGGGATTACAGGCATGAGCCACCGCACCTGGCCTCATTTTCCGTCTTCTTATTGAGAATTTTTTATGAGTATTCTATAATAAAAAGATCACGTAGGTTGTTTTTGCCCGTTCAGGACTTTGTAAGGATTTCTCTGTTACACTGGGGCACAAAGAAATGGCAGAAACTGAGCCAAAAATCCCTATCCTCAGGCAAAGTTCAAGGGATTCTAGGCTTAGAGAAATAAGGCAAGATCAGGAAAATGTGAAGATTCCAAAGGTTAGGTAGGAAGAGGGGTCCATGATTCACGCAGAGGGTTAGATTTTTTAAAATTATGCGTTTCCTTTGCCCATCGATTTCAGCTCTGGAAATGTATCTTCAGGAAATTATTATAGTAGTCCTCCCTTATCTGCAGTTTCAGTAACCATCAACCAGGGTCCAAACATAGGTGAGTACAATAAATATTTTGAGAGGGAAAGAGAGAGAGACCATATTTACAATTGTTCTATTTTGTTATTTGTTGTTGTTAATCTGTTACTGTGTCTAATTTATAAATTAAACTTTATCATAGATATGTATGTATAGGAGAAACATAGTCTATATGGGTTCAGTACTATCTGCAGTTGCAGGCATCCCCTGGGGTCCTGGAAGGCATTCCCTGAGGATAAGAGGGGACTACTGTCTGTACATCCACATTTTATCTACGTGGTTGTTCCCTGCAGTGGGCTACACTGAAAAGTTGGAAATAACCTAGTTGCCTAACAGTAGTAGCCTGGCTAAATAAATTATGTCATAGCCACACAGTGTAATTCTAAGCAGGTTTTAAAATTACGTAATGGTGTTTCTCAAATTTTGTTGTGTATTAGAATCACCCGGAAGGCTTGTTGAAACACAGATTGCTGGGCCCCACCTGCAGAGTTTCTGATTCAGTTGATCTTGGCTAGGGTCCAAGAATTTGCATTTCTAACAAGTTCCCTAGGGGAGCTGTTGGTCTGGGGAACCACTCTCTGAGAACCACTGATGTAGAGATACATTTGTTGACTTGGAAGAATACCCACCAGGTATATAAAGATGTTTATGTTGTATTTTATATGTATGCATATATACAGACGTTTAGGTAGAAAGATATTATCAAGTTGGCATCCCTGGTTGTCTCTGGAGGTAGATCATATTGTAGGTACTTATTATCTTCAATATTTTACATGACAGATTTTTCTGTAATGAGCATAATATTAACCACCAAAACACAATAAAATTTCTTAATTAAAAAATGAGATCATAAAGTCCTGGCCAATAGCACGAACAAGCCAGAAATACTGAAGTATGCATGAACCTGGTCAAAAAAGCTCTACCCCTGGCTTTCTAAATATTCATATATCTTGTTGGGAGTGTGTATTCAGAAGCAGTTGCAGACAGAGGATCGGTGATGGACCTGTAGATACATCCCCTTCCTCATGGGAACAAAAAATCAGAAGAGGCTGATACTATCCTGAGGCTCCTGCATGTTTTCTTACTTCATTGCAGTCATGCCATACAGGCTTCTTCTGGGGGAAGTTTGAAGAAAAACTGGGTGGGACCCAAAGGGCGACCTGCCAGAAGTTGGGAGCATCTGGATTGGCACACTCTTTGTTTCCTGATGCAGGGTAGATCCATTTCCCAGGGTATCAGATGAAGGCGTCTCCTTTCTGGAAAAAAGATTTCATGGTTTAAATTCCCGTTCACTTTTGTGTCTGTGGCACTCTGCTGTCTCCTTTCCAGTACACAGCCTCAGGGGTCATGATGTCCCTTCCCTGCCGATATCCGCGTGCCAACTGTGGTGTCATGCACACCAAGCACAGAGCCGCCATTCAGCTCCCACTGTCTGGGCTCAGGAAGCAGAAGAGCTTCGAAGTTCCTACAGACCTTGACAGAGCTTCCTCTGGCTTTGACTATGCTGAATAATTTTTAGGGTGAGGGGGAGATGGAATGGGGTAAGAGAAGGGACTAGGGTAAATGTCAAGGGTAAATACATGGCAGAGACAGAGAGACCAAACAGTTGCAGAGACAGAGAGACCAAACAGTTGCCACCAATGCTCAGGAAAAGGAAGGGTGGGCAGATAACGAGGAAAAGGACACCAGAGACTTTTCAGTGAGTGCTGGCTGGGTTAGCGCTGGCTGGGTTAGCGCTTGCGTGCCCTTTTCCATGTCCTTGCATTACTGTGGTTGATAAAATAGGAGGTAGCACATTATTGATACCCTTTAGATCAAGGGTTCTTCCTCAGTGTTTGACAGAAACGCCAATGTTTGGAGGTCATATTGAGAATAAGCTCTATATAAAGCCCACAATGGATTCAATTTTTAAAAAATGTTTCAAAATAGAAAATCATGTTCTGGTTTAGGCTGTTGTTAAAAGAAAAAGATGTTACTTCTCTACTGACTTTTTGAATAGATGACATATCATTTATTGGAAAACTTTGTTTTCTGATAAGCTTCTTTCCACCACTTTGCATGCGGATAAATGGGACCGAATGTGGTTTGAGTTAAGCTACAACATTTTGTAAGTTTTAAAAGTTCAAAAATAGCTAGAAATACAAATACCGGTTAATTATTCAGTTATTTCTTACTATTGTCATAGTACTGGTGCTATAACATGAAATTCAGTATGCAAATGAATTTAGGAAGTTATTTGGAATTCTCACCTATTACACAAGTGCCAAGAACAATGTTAAATTAATTCGTTTACCAAAAATCTATTGAATACTTCCTATGCACCAGGCCCTGTCCTGGGATACATCCGTGACCGCCTACATGAAGTTTTATGTTCTAGACTGGGAAGACGGTAAACCACTAAACCATGACAAATACAATGTCAGAGGGTGATAAGTACTAAGAACAAAAATCAGGCAGAGCCATTATAAGGAATTTGATTATTGTTCTGAGAAAAATGGGAGGTCTTCAGGTGAGGGCGATTTAAGCAGGGGAGTGACACGATCCAACCTCTATTTATAGAGAACCACTCTGGACAATGGGCTGCAGAGGCCAAACGTCTGCTACATTATTACCCTCTCCTCCCAAGTTATAGGTCATTGAGGACAGGTCTGTACCAGTAGACCCTGGAGATATGATCCCACACAGTTGATTCTTTCCTTTTCATACCTTTGGTAGGAAATTGATCTCTAAGGTGATACTTTTATATCCAAAAAGAGAGAGTTCTCATTTTTAGGCAATGTAAATCAGATATCACCTCTCTGCCTATAGTGTCCCAATGGCTTTTGCTACAGTCAGCATAACTCTGCTGTGACTGCCACAGGGCTCCATTCGTGTCTGTCTCACACCTGCTCTCTGTCCGCCTCTCCAGCCACTCTCTCTTTGTTCACTGGTCTCCAGTCACACTGACTTTGTTGTTCTTCCTTGAATAAACCAGGCTTGACTCTGCCTCAAAGCCTTTAAGCTTGCTCTTCCCTCTGCCCAGAATGCTCTTCCCAGCAAGATCTTTGTATGGCTGCCTTTATCTCAAGAGTCAAGTCTCTGCTGATCACTCAATGTATATTTTTGTGTACATTTCTGCACAGGCAGCACATCTGCTCCTTAGAATAACAGGGCAGCCCTTTCCCAGGTGTGCTCAAGGTCTAAAAACCTCTTGTTATCTTATTGCTCACAGATGACATGAGGCATAAATCAAACAGGGACTACATTAGGCAAACAATTCAGGGTTTGCACACAGTCCTATAAACACATGATATTTTCTTTCTCTTTACAGGTTATTTTCAAAGCTTTGTCACCACCATATGATGCAGAGAACCCTTACAGTGCCAAAGTTCAGGAACAGCTGAAGATCACCAACCTTCGCGTGCAGCTGCTGAAACGACAGTCTTGTCCCTGTCAGAGAAATGACCTGAACGAAGAGCCTCAACATTTTACGCACTATGCAATCTATGATTTCATTGTCAAAGGCAGCTGCTTCTGCAATGGCCACGCTGATCAATGCATACCTGTTCACGGCTTCAGACCTGTCAAGGTCCCAGGAACATTCCACATGGTAGGTGAAACAAGTCCTCCCCTAAGAAAAACAAATCATGAGTTACTTTCAACTTTGGGCGTTGGTTGGTATATGCTTAACATAGTGCTGCTAATTTCTTCCTCTGCCCATCACAGCTCCGACACCAGACCCATCCTGTAAAGTGTCTATTAAATTGTCTTTTAATCTTCAGTGTTAAGAGTTACAGTCAAGCATGATAACCATATTCCTTGGAAAACACCCTTGCCAGTTTTTAGTACTGTGACTTTCAGATAGAAAGTGTAAAGTGAGCACGAGCAAGAGGATGGCATAATCCTATTAGTGGTATTATCACACAGAAACCAGCTTTGACAGTAAATGGGGACCATTGTGGAGTAGATTTTAAGGTGGGAAAAATAAGAACCTCAATTTTCTGCCTGGTATCTTTGCTGTCCAGCCAGTAGAATGAATAAAAATTCTCCATGAAGAGGACTGACCCCCTCTTCACCCTAAGGCAGAGTTAAACTCTCTTTCCTCTAGCTTTGTGCATTTCCTGGGCTTTTCTCTGAACTTTTACTTCTCTGCATCCCCCAGGAGACCGCAAACTCTCTGAGGAACTGTATGATCTTTGCATCCTCAGGACCAAGTGTGTTACCTGGGCCAGAAGTAGGTGCTCAGTAGGTGTTCGGTTGAATGATAGCAACATAGGAATAGGGAGATGATGAAAAATTAGTGTCATTGTTTATCTGTCCTTACCTCATCGACTTCCAGAAAAAATACAGAGTGACTCAGCAGTAAGGACCTTGCTGGGACACATCCAGAGACCAAGGATGGGGACTGGGCAAGGAAAAAACAAGGATAAGAGTGCTCCAATTCTTTGATTTTACATTTTGCTCTCATACTTCTGTGCATATCAAAGGAAAATAATGGAAAAGGCTGCAGAATATTCGACTGCATTTCCTAAAGGGTAGATGTCCCTATTCTTTGTTCTTTCTCCCAGCGCTAGTATAGGGTAGGCCGCCAGCAGCCAGGATCCAGTTAGCCAGCAGGACAGTTTGTGCTGGCTGGGCTGAGTCGCTGGGGCAGCATCAGGGTAACTACAATGACTAGGGCAGTAGCCAGAAAGTAACCAAAATAGAAACAGGGCTATTTCTTACAGTCGTTAATCCTGGACTCCCAGAGTTGAAGAAAATTTTGCATTCATTCAACAAATACCTGCTAGTTTCCAGACACTGAAGTATCTTTGAAATCCTACAGTATTGCTCCAAATAAAGAGTGGTATGATTTAGTGTATCTCGGTTAACTGGGTTCGGGTAGGATTCAGTTAGAAAATAACAGATATTTAGAGACATGTCAACCTACCAGACTATAAACTAGAAAGCTTATGTGAGGTAGAGTGCTCATAATATTTTGCCATGGTATTTTAGTGAATTCATGAAAGGAGAGTATGCAGGCCTTTTATTTCCTCAACTGTCTCTCATAATCCAAGCCATACAGGACCACCTCAGAGCAGAGTCCTGAGCAACATGACAGAGGCCGCCATAACATGGCGCAGGGTGGACCTTCAATGAATGTTTGTGGACTGAAGGACCTATGAGACTACCTAAATGGCTCTGATCAACCAAATCAAAGTGCCAGAGTCCTCAAGGGCCTTATAAAAACTTCATGTGGCTGGGCCCAGTGGCTCACACCTGTAATCCCAGCACTTTGGGAGGTAAAGGTGGGTGAATCACCTGTGGTCAGGAGTTCGAGACCAACCTGGCCAACATGGTGAAACCCCATCTCTACTAAAAATTCAAAAATTAACTGGGTGTAGTGGTGGGTGCCTATAATTCCAGCTACTTGGGAGGTTGAGGCACAAAAATCACTTGAACCCGGGAGGTGGAGTTTGCAGTGAGCCGAGATCATGCCACTATACTCCAGCCTGAGCCACAAAGCAAGACTCTGTCTCAAAAAAAAAAAAAAAATTCATGAGCACATATTTAAAAGCAATAATTTCTTTTTTTTTAAAGTAAGTCCTCTAAATACAAACTTTCAGAGTTAACACTCTCAGGCTGAAAAGAAAAATTCTAGAGGTTTCTCTTCGTTCTGCCAAATTCAACAAGGGATAATTACTCCAACTTAATAGACACTTTTAAAGAAGTCTTAAAATATAACTATTCTATACAATATACTGCCAGCAAGGAAATTATCAGCCTATAAAGCATTCAGGATAACCAAGTAAAGGGAATTATACAGTAAGTGTTTTCCATTTCCAAAGGATGTTAGAATGAGACATCTCCATCCTAGAAGACCCTATGGAGTGGAAACCTCATTTTCCTACTAACCTTAGGCTGCTTTGAAATTAGAAGTAATTTCCTTTTAAGATAATAGTAGCTTTCTGACATCCTTCTATCCCATTTTCATACTGATTTTAATTTCTGCAGCAGTGGTAGCGGCCCCTACTGCTATAACTAAGCATGTATTTGAGTTGAGCTAAGCTAAGTCAAAACCGTGAATAAGGCCAGGTAGGGGGTAAAAACAGCCTAAGTGGCCAAGACTATGTTGGCTTCCAGGGATCCAGTTCCATGACTCTCTTTAGAAAAAACAAAAAAAAACCCATAAGCAATTGGACTAATAGTGGCTATGGTTGGAAATGTGAATGATTCTGGTTTTAGATTTTTCCACCCCTAAGTTTGGGTGCATTTGACTTTTATCTATGCTTTTTTTCTGAATTAGAAAAGAGCTTGTGTTAAATTTGGAGATGGTTGCCTCTTTTGAATGTGATGTTTTAATTCCTATGATTGCTTCACTGAGCAACTTGCACATTGAAAGCATAGTCTTTTGCCTTATTAAGAACATAGGCGTACATTAATTGTCCCACATTTGTGTCTCTGGACACCATTCATTTTATGCATACAGCTGTAGAATACCTGGAATCTGATTGTGCCTGCAGAATGGAAGGTAGTTTCTTAAGAAATACTGTTCTTTTGCAGTATATCTTAGGTATGTGTGTACATGTCTGAATTTTTAGCACAGTTTTTATTTGCAGCAGTGGAATGTGGTCCCTGCACCAGCACCATCAGCCTTACCTGGCAACTTGTGAGAAATACGCATTCTCAGACATTACCCCAGACCTACTGAATCTGAAATTCTAGAGACTCTGAGGCCCAAGAATCTATGTTTAACAACCCCTCCCAGGTGTTCTAATGCTTACTAAAGCTTGAAAACCATTGCTTTACAGACTATGGCAATTCATCTGTGGCTAATATTGTTGCTAAAATGAGGAATTAATTAATGAAATATGATTTTATGGGCTAGAATTTTTTCTTTTTCTTTTTTTCTTTTTTTTTTTCTTTAAGACAGAGTCTCACTCTGTTGCCTAGGCTGGAGTGCTCACGATCTCAGCTCACTGCAATCTCCGCCTCCCAGGTTCAAGCAATTCTCCTGCCTCAGCCTCCTGAGTAGCTGGGATTACAGGCATATGCCACCATGCCCAGCTAATTTTTGTATTTTTAGTAGAGATGGGGTTTCACCATGTTGGTCAGGCTGGTCTCAAACTCCTGACCTTGTGATCCGCCTGCCTTGGCCTCCCAAAGTGCTGGGATTACAGGTGTGAGCCACTCACACCCAGCTGAGCTAGAATTTTTTTTATGGCTATGATAGCAAATTAGGGAAGTTAATGGAAATGGCACCCTGTTTCTTAAACGATATAAGATTTTAGGGTCATTTTCTTTCTTTGGGAGAAAAGAATAGAAAAAGAGATGCAAATTAGGTGCCTCATTTACCGTAATACATTCCTCCTGTGTCTTTTTTTTTTTTTTTTTGAAACGGAGTCTCACTCTGTGTTTCAGGCTGTAGTGCAGTGGTGTGATCTTAGCTCACTGCAACCTCCCCTTCCAGGGTTCAAGCAATTCTCCTGCCTCAGCCTCCTGAGTAGCTGGGATTACAGGTGCACGCCACTATGTTCAGCTAATTTTTGTATTTTTAGTAGAGATAGGGTTTCCCCCTTTTGGCCAGGCTGGTCTCAAACTCCTGACCTCAAGTGACCTGCCCACCTCAGCCTCCCAAAGTACCGGGAATACAGGCGTGAGCCACTGCACCCGACCCCCTCCTGCGTCTTTTAACACAGCATCACTTTCCCCATGTTTCCCCTTCTTCCCAGATCCACTCCACATATCCTCACCAGTTTAGTTTTCCTTCGTTTGTCCATTTCGCTGGAAGGCAGAACAATGCAATGATGAAGACCCTGGTACTGGAGCCAAACCCAGCTAAATTTGACTTACCACAGCATTTACTAAGTTACTTGGTCTCACTAAACCTCAGTTCTCTAATAAAATGAGGATAATATCTACATTTTGTAGTTATGGTAAGGATTTAGAAGTCTGATGCTCAGTGCCCAGGATAGGGTAGACACTACTTACATTGCTGTCATGATTGTATCGTGTTATCTCAGCCACCTCTACTCTTCTTCATACACTTCTTTGCCAATAATGACAAAAATAAATCGGAGCTTATGTGCTATATGACATGTTTACAAGGCTGAGGGTTTTGTGGCAAGGAAAACTGTATTTTGACTCCAGCCTGCTGGAATCCCAGAAATCATGTGAAGAGATCTTAAGCTTTTTCCCTTTGCAGCTGTAGAGGACTGATTTAGTTCTCTTTTTTTTAGCAGCTGGTGATTTTACAGCTGTCGGGTGATGAATGGTAATCAGAGGAAATATGGAACGTTTCATTATTTTATTCAAATATCATCCACTGGATAACATGGAGGCCTTAGAGTACTGTGAGAAATATTTAATATTTACTGAGCTGCACTTTTTAAGGTCGATTTTTTTTTCCTGCAATTTAGAACTTATTTTAAAAGATGGTCGATATTTTGACGGAGGAGTCTTAGTCTGAGGGTAAACACTGAGACCTGTGGAACCATATAATGGGGTTTGAGGAAAATGTTACTTAGCTACCTAGCTGTGTAAGGCAGGTTTTAGAATCTCATTATAAAAGTTTTTCCTGGGGAATCCGAATACATTCATTCATGTATTTATGTTTACACATATCATATGTCATGTCTTATAAATGAAGGACAGATTTAAAACTATGGTTTTCATCTTCTTTTTAAAATTTATTTACTGTTCTATGAGTAAGTCAAAAGCATAATTAGAAAGTAATCTTGTTGCCATGCCTGGCTAATTTTTATATTTTCATCAGCAGCAACCTCTAGCATTTAATTTGTCACATTAGGATCTGGAGGAATAGGTAATCCGGTTGCCAAAGGAGGTGCTACATATTCCTAATATTAACAAAATGTAAAGCCTGCCAATTTGATACGATTAGTGTGAGCCTATCCTCAATCCTTATTTCAGTGCTCCTGTGTTAGCATGGCATAGCTCTGCCTTAGCACTGACTTACTCCCTTAGCGCTAAGTAACCATAGGTGCTATAGAAAGTGCACAGAATGATGATTTTACTTTATTTACTACCTCATATTTCCTAATAGAAGGACAAGCCAAATTCACGTTCATGGCTGGAAATTATTAGTGTTTTCCCTGTGTTTTCTCTCTAGACAGTAAGACATTTTCTTTTAATGGTAAAAATTGCCCAGGATTACTTTTAGATGATTAGGAAACAAGAAGACTTTAGAGCCAGAGGCATTCTAAAATAATCTTGGCACCCATGGAATAATGCCCTGTGGGATTCCTTTTAAGAGTTCTTCCACAACAATTAAATATTTATTTCTAGGCCTTTATTTCGTAGAGAGGTGCAAGGATAAAAATACCTGAAAGGTAAAATGTTGATATCTCTAAAAGAGACATAGAAGATGCAGCTGACATCTCTAAAAGTGACATAGAAGCCAATGGGAAAATAAGGTTGATTCTCCAAAATATAATATTTGTTCATTTAACTTTTCATGAACATGCTTTCCAGAAAGTGAGTGTTTTTCCAGAAAACATATATATTTAGGTCAAAATTGGGGCATTGTAAAAGTACAAAAATGAATCTAACAGTTTTAAATACCCATTCTATTATAAATTTGGGAAGGAACGATTTATATTTGACATTTTTCTTACTATAAAGTACTTCCCAAATATTCAAGGCCTATCTCACTTTGCAGATTTTCTCATGAATACTTCCTTTTCAGTATAACATTTTGGGGTCCATCTGTGAATAGCTGGGAGCCTGGAGTCAGATCTCTGTGTCTGGAAGGCCTGGTCTTCCAATTTCACTGCTAATATAATTGGTTTGTAGGGAGAAGAAAGCTATATACATAAAAAGAGAAAAACTGAGGTTACTGATAGATATCTGACATCTGGTTCACAATTCGTATCTCCATGGTATTTCATTTGTGTCTTGCCAATTTTGTTACAGCTGGAAGCATACTTCAATTTGTTCTAAAATAGTTAAATTCAGTAGAAGATAAACTGTGATTTAAGTCCTTATTCTTTCTTGCAAGGGGAATTTTTAATGACAAAACACATGAGGTTAAAACACACACACACACACACACACACACACACACACACACACACACTTTATAATAATTCCAGAAGGTGGGAAAAAGCCACAGCCATTTCAGATAGTAAGGAAAACAAGATCTGTTAATGTTGGCATTCAAAACCTTAATCATATAATTGGGACTACAATTGTATTACATCTTAGCAATGTAAATATTTTAATAGAATAAAATAGTAAATTAGTACACATATAGGGATATAGAAGGGCTATAATATTTGTTAACTCATAAAAGTTTTTTTTTTGTAATATAGGATTCTAATTTGGCATCTTTTTAGCTCTTCTCCTAGTCTTTAGGTAGGAAAATAAAATAGAGAAAATTATAGTTTCAAAAACCAAGACAAAATATATTTTAGTTTTAAGATAGCTCACATATTAGAATGGAAAAAATGATTATATTTGTTCTATTAAATATTTTATACATAATATAAATATTATGCAAGTCACACAAGTAAACACAAATCGTGTCTTGCCTTTCAATTTTGCACCTCTAAGGTCATGTATTAGTTCATTCTTGCACTGTTGTAAAGAAATATGTGAGACTGGGTAATTGATAAGAAAAGAGGTTTAATTGGCTCACGGTTCTGCAGACTGTACAGGAAGCATACCAGCATCTGCTGCTCGGGAGGCCTCAGGAAGCTTCCATCATGGTGGAAGGCAAAGCATGACCAAGACATCAGACATGGCAGGAGCAAGAGCAAAGGTGGGGGAGGTTCCACACACTTTTAAACAACCAGATCACTTGAGAACTCACTCTCCTGAGGACAGTGCCAAGGGAAATGTTGCTAAGCCATTCTGAGAAACTGCCCCCATGATCAAATTGCCTCCCAGCAGGCCCCACCTCCAACATTAGGGATTACAGTTTAACATGAGATTTGGGTGGGGACACAGATCCAAACCATATTAGGGCAACACTACCGGGCATGTAACTTAGCTGGCCCAGTCAGTTCTCAGAATTTCTGAAAGGCAGCAATTTCATTGTTTCCCAGATAAGAACCTAGTAGGCATTAAAATTAAAGAGAACACAGGATCACAATATTTCCATAGGCTGAACAGAGGCAAAAAATCCTGTAGCTATTTGTCTTTTAGTTCACATTTGTAACTTAATTCAATTCAACTTAACACACACAGGAATAGAAAGAAACTTCTTCAATGTAATAAAGGTTAGAAAGGAACTTCTCAAGGAAATAAAGGGCAGCTATGAAAAGTCCCCTGTTAACTTCTTACTTAATGGTGAAAAACCAAATAATTTCTCCCATGATCGGGAACAAGACAAGGATGTCTGCTCTCACCCCTTCTATTCAATATGGTGCTAGAAGTTCTAGCCAGGGAAATTAGGCTAGAAAAATAAGTAAAGAGCATTCAGATTAGAAAGAAAGAAGTGAGCCTATATTTATTCACAGACGACATAATCTTAGATTATAGAAAACTCTTAAGAATTCACCAAAAAACTATTAGAGCTGATAAACAAGTTACAAGATACAAGATCAACATTTTAAAAATCAGTTATATTTTTATATACTGGCAATAGAAAATCCAAAAATGAAATTAAGAAAACAATCTCATTTACAATAGCATCAAAAAAGAATAAAATACAGGAAATAAATTTAACCAAATACAAGGCCTATGCACTGAAAACCTTGAAACATTGTTGAAAGAAATTAAAGAATACCTAGAGAAAGGCATTCTGACTTCATGCATTAGAAGGCTCAATATCGTTAAAATGACAGTACTTTCCAAACTGACCTATTGATTCACTATGATAGCTATCAAAATTCTAGCTGCTCTTTTTGCAGAAATGGACCAGCTGAACCTAAAATTCATGTGGAAAAGCAAAGGACCTCAAATAGCCAAAACAATCTTGAAGAACAACGTAGTTGGAGAACTCACACTTTCCAATTTCAAAGTTTACCTCAAATCTCTAGTAATCAAAATAGTGTGGTACTGGCATAAGGATAGGCATATAGATCAATGGGAGAGAGAGCTCAGAAATAAACCCATATGTTTGTGGCCAGTTGATTTTCAGGAATGTTAAGTGCATTCAGTGAAGAAAGAATAGTCTTAAACAAATGGTAATGGGGCAGCTGGACAGCCACATGCAAAAGAATGAATTTGGACCTTTACCTTACTCCATATACAAAAATTAACCAAAATGGATCAAAGACCTAAATGTAGAGCTAAAATTATAAAACTCTTATAAAGAAACATAGGTGTAGATCTTCATGATCTTGGATTAAGCAGTGGTTTCTTAGATATGACACCAAATGCACAAGCAACGAAAGAAAACTAATAGGACATCATCAAAATTAAAAACTTTTGTACATCAAAGGAAATTGTCAAAGTGAAAAGACAATGCACAGAATGGGAGAAAATACTTTCAAATAATATATTTGAAAAAGTTCTAGTATCCAGAATATATAAAGAACTCTTATAACTCAACAATAAAAAGACAACCCAACTTAATAATAGGTAAAAGATCTGAATGACATTTCCCCAAAGAAGATATGCAAATGGCCAATAAACACATGAAAACACATTCATCATTAGTCATTAGGGAAATGCAAATCAAAATGACAATGTGATACCGCTTTACATTCGTGGCTGTGATCAGAAAGACAGATAAGTGCTGGGGAGGATATGGAAAAGTTGGAACCTTCATACACTGCTGGGAGAAATGTAAAATGCTACTGTTGCTATAGAAAACAGTCCAGCATTTTCTCAAAAATTTTAATATGGAGTTGCCATATGACCCAGAAATTCTATCCCTTAGTATATACCCAAATGAATTGAAAGTATGTCTACACAAAATCTTGTAGATGAATGTTCATAGAAGCATTATTCATAGTACCCAAAAAGTGGAAACAACTCAAATGTCCATCAGTTGATGAATGGATAAACAAAATATGGTATATCTATATAATGGACTATTATCCAGCCATAAAAAGAAATGAAATACCGATACACATTATAATTTGGATGAACCTTGAAAATGCTATGCTAAGTGAAACCCAGACACAAAAGCCTACATATTGTATCTTTTTTTTAAATATGAAATGCCCAGAATAGACAAATCCATAAAGACAAAATAGGTTGGTGATTGCCAGGTACTGGCAATTAAGGGGGAATGAGAAGTGACTGCTAGCGAGCTTGAGATTTCTTTTTGGGGTTGTTAAAATGCTCTGGAATTAGACAGTGGCAATGATTGTACAACATTTGAAATATACTGAAAACCACTGAAGTGTCCACTAGAATGGTTAAAAGTAGTGAATTTTATGTTATGTGAATGTTACTAAGAGAAAAATCAATAGCTAAAAAAAAAAAACAAAACCCAAACAAAATCAGAAAAACAAACGTGGTAGGTCATATAGGAATTTTACCAAATAAATATGTTTCTTTTCAAGACCAGTCATTAAACTGACTGATTTGACTGATTTCAAAAGCAATAGCTTTTGGATGGATGAGCACTGAAGAAAACCAATTCTTTCAATAGCTGTGGCTGTTGTTTCTGGCCATATAAAGATAGTTACAGATTTCTGAATGACTCTGTATTCTGATAGAGTTTCTAAGCAAGCATAACTTTTTAATAAACCAGTATTCCACCTTCATTTTTCATGTGATCATATTTAATAATGAAGACTATGTTTTACAAGTTTCACCTAGAAACAAGCAATTTCCTGATATGAAAAGAAGCATCTGAATGAATTAACAACAAAAAACTATGGAAGACAATATACCCTAGCAACTGGCTTCTTGTACTACCATCAGGGGCTCATTTATCTTAAGTCAACTTTTGTAATACCCTGTGCACTGTATAGACTACTTGAGTGACAGGCAGACGGTGCTGTCAAGAAAGAAGGGAAACAGCAGGAAACGTGAACTAGACTGGATTTAAAAAAAAAAATCTTTGTAAGAGAATGCAAAGTAGCCTGTGACAAGAAATTTTTTTCCTTTGAAATAACCAGAAGCTATGCGAACACATTGAGCAAATGAACGTCAGCAGGTGAAAAGTACTTAATAATCTGCACAGCATTTCTAATAGAATTTACCTGGCCCCCAACTAATTATAACTACTCTTCTAAATCCTAGAAGACGTTGACTAAAACCCTTCAACACCTTCCTTCATTCTCAAACGCTGCTTGACAGATAAGTTGCTTACAAGATGAGTTCTACTCGTTTTTTGCTTTCACACAGTTTCCCAGGTTCTTGCCTAATAAAGAGTTTAAACACCTTACTAGAAGTTATATATTGTTAATTCCATTTTTTGCTGCCTCTTTCTAAAATTATTAAAAATAGATACTAAGAGATTGAAATTGATGTGATCCCCTTTTCCCTCCAAGAGATTATATTATAAGAAGTTATTTTAGGTGTTTGTGGGAAGCCAAAAAAAAAAAAATCTTCTTGATGACATCACTGTTCTAAGATGGAACTTCTAATATTTTAGGAAATCTCTTGGGAGTTCTGTTCCCTATTCTGTCATTGATTTGCTTTGTGACCTTGGGAAAATTTAAGTATAAAAAGATAAGTACAAAGAAAAATTATGAAAGCAAGACTTTGCGATCAAACGAAGAACAGAGATGGAGTAGGTATATGACGATGTAGCTACTGCCTTAGTAACTGAGCATAGTGACCTAGTAGCAGTTTGGCTTGAAAGAAATTTCAAATTACTTAGCTGTGTATTGAGATAGTTTCATATATAGTATTATAGAAAAGTCTGTTTATGGACAGGAATTACAGCAAAAATCAAGTAATACTTGTTGATCATCTTTTGCTCTGTATTTGCAGCTGAACAAACAATAGCTGTTATGGAGGAGAAAAGGAGCCAATTTGATATTCTAATGTGATGAAGTCTTAGATATATTGAAATAAATGTCTTAAAATGAGAGTGTCTTACTTTATTGCCATTTCATACATGCAAATCTGCAGCCAAGTTATACACATAAACCAGCTCAATTCAGTCGTAGGATCTAGTCAAGTAAATAGTCCTATTGGACAGAAATCACTTTTTAAAAGGCCAGCAGTCAGAAATAATTTTTAAAACCCATTGGAAACAAAGAATAAGAAACAGTCCTATACAGTGAAGCAATGATAGAAAAAAATCTCGTAAGTTGGTAATAGTATGATCTCATCTAATGTAATCTTCTTAAGCCTCCTGGGCATTACAATTCTTAGTCCAATGCTATTTGCATTTTTTATGGCAGAAATATTTATTACAGTCCCCAGTGGGAAGATAAAGTACAGGATGATTCTGAAAAGAGGAAGCTAGTAGAATTAATCTTGTGAAAACCCACTATACAAAACATGTTAAAATTCCATTTTTAGAAGTAAATCCTCAAGTCTTCTTGATTTAAAAAAAAATAACTTTAGGTAGTATGTGAAGGATAAGAAATGGTAGCGTTAAAGGATAACTTTGTAAAAAAGAAAGGTCATGACTCTTATGTACATATAAAACGAACATGAGTCAAAGATGTATTTAACTCATTAATGAATGACAGTAAGACATTACAAATGGTTCAAAGGGAAATTCAAAGAATCACATATATATAGGCAAATAAAGAATGCTAAAATAGGCCAGGTGCAGTGGCTCATGCCTATAATCCCAGTACTTTGAGAAGCTGAGGTGTGCGGATCACTGAAGGTCAAGAATTTGAGACCAGCCTGGACAGCATGACGAAACCCCATTTCTAATAAAAATACAAAAATTAGCTTGGTGTGATGGCACCTGTAATCCCAGCTACTCAGGAGGCTGAGGCAGGAGAATCACTTGAACCAGGGAGGCAGAGGTTGCAGTGAGCCAAGATAGCGCCACTGCACTCCAGCTTGAGTGACAGAGTGATTGTCTCAAAAACAAAAAAACAATATGGAAATGTATTTACAAATGGATGCAAAACAAGTGAATATGAAGGGTAATGATCAATTGCTTTCTACTGGACACAACTGATTTGCATTTTTATGGAAAAAAATTATTTGCATTATTAATCATTTCCTACAACTTACAGAGTTGTAAAATAGCTCAATAATAATAAAAGGCAGGGAAAACCTAGGGTGTGCTACGGTAGCATACTTGGTAATCTTTTAGTATGGGGTATAGGGAGTGGATTTCAGAGTCTTTCATAATTTTTTCCTGACAGCAGGAAAGGTAATTTTGGTAGTGAGCTTTCCCAAAAGATGTCATATCTGAACCTAAAGTCCACAGTTACAAATAAAAGTAGTCTCGGCCTGGCGCGTCTATAATCCCAGCACTTTGGGAGGCCAAGGCCAGGGAATCACCTGAGGTCAGGAGTTCGAGACCAGCCTGACCATAGATGGAGAAACCCCATCTATGCTAAAAATACAAAATTAGCTGGGTGTGGTGGCTCACTGCCTGTAATCCCAGCTACTCAGGAGGCCGAGGCAGGAGAATCTCTTGAACCCGGGAGGTGGAGGTTACGATGAGCTGAGATTTTGCCATTGCACTCCAGCCTGGGCAACAAGAGCAAAACTTCGTCTCAAAAGAAAAAAAGTAGCCTGTATCCATGGCCTCACAAAAGATAGATTTGTTTTGTTCTAGGAAGTCATTGTTCTGAAGAGTAAGAGAGACTCCTACGTAAAATTGCTCAAAAAGCCCAAATTGAAACTGTACTGCTAACTTGCAAAAAGCTACTCTTGAGCCAATTATGTATTTTTAAAACAATGGATTTTTTTTTTTTTTTTGAGACAGAGTCTTGCTCTGTCACCCAGGCTGGAGTACAGTGACACAATCTCGGCTCACTGCAACCTCTGCCTTCCAGGTTCAAGCAATTCTTCTGCCTCAGCCTTCCAAGTAACTGGGATTACAGCACATGCCACCATGCCTGGCTAATTTTTTAATTTTTGGTAGAGATAGGGTTTCACAATACTGGCCAGCTGGTCTCAAAATCCTGACCTCAAGTGATCCGCCCGCCTTGGCCTCCCAAAGTGCTGGGATTACAGGCATGAGCCACCACCCCTGGCCTGAAACAATGGAAATATTTTAAAACCTTCTTTCACTTGGCTTTTTAAGTGAGGTTTTTGTTTTGTTTTTTGGGACAAGGTCTGGCTCTATGGCCCAGGCTGGAGTGCAGTGGCACAATCTTAGCTCACTACAACCTCTGCCTCCGATGCTCAAGGGATCCTCACACCTCAGCCTCCCAAGTAGCTGGGACTACAGGTGTTCACCAGCACACTGGGGTAATCTTTGTATATTTTGTAGAAAGGAGGTCTTGCCATGTTGCCCAGGCTGGTCTCCAATTCGTGAGCTCAAGCCATGCACCTGCCATGGCCTCCCAAAGTGCTGAGATTACAGGTGTGAACCACTGCCCCCAGCCTAAGTGAGGTTATGTTATCAACACTATTTTTAAACTTAAAAATGTTTTGTGATTTATTTGAAAAGCTTAAGTTATGGTTTTCTCTGCCCTTGAGCAGTTTCTGCCTTCCTTCCTGCAGATGGGTGGGTTCAGGGGTTTGTTTTTGCTTTATTTTTGGCTAATCTAATTTTTACAAAAGTGGCCATGCTGTATATAGAAAGATAAACCACAAAACTTGACTTTAGGTCTTAATTCCAGCTGTAATGCTACAAAAAAAGATCTGCTGAATCACAGCTTTAAGCAGTCTTGGAATCAGTGCCCCCCATATATACATAGATGTATACAGATGGGGCCAATCGATGTACACAGATGTGGTCTTATTTGGAAATGTGTGTGTGTGTGTGTGCACGCTTGCACTTCTGAATACTCTTCAGCTCCAGATTTCTTACAGTAAGTAGCACACGCCAATGGCACAGATGAACTTACGCTTAGATAAATAATTCAAAGCTTTGGAGGATGTGACATTTTATACATGAAAAAATGGAAATAAGCCAGCAACCTCAATTTTAAAATTTACCTAAGTCATTCAGTTATGCACCGTGTACTTCTTATTCTTCATAACTAAATTTTAACTGACTAAAAGTCATCACACTATTATCATCCTTACCAGATCCTGTCTAATATGGATGGTAAATAACATAAAGGAGGTGCTGTCCAGAAAGAGCAAATCTTTAATTAGAGTTTATTTACATTCCTACTGTCATCTCTGTTTGTAAATTTATTCAAAGGAGTTCCTAATAAGGACTTGTTGAGGCTTGCAGGGGCCTGGAAATTCCCCTAGAAGGCAACAGAATCTCCAGTGCGCAGATAGAAAGGTTTTACATAGAACAAATGAAGATCAAAAAGTATTCTCTACCCCTCCTTGGCCTGAACTTTATGCCAGGTGTGGGAAACTGGGGCCAGTCTCCCTGTATTCACCTATCCTCAAAGTTGCTCGGCTTCTTTCAGAGGAAGAGAACCAATAATCCATTCAAGCACAGAACACCCACGAAGTGGCTCACCGTGAGCCCAAACTACACTCTGTCCTGGAGAGCTCTTACTTAAAGGACAAGTTTTGAGAGGACACACCAGTTTTACTTAAGCGTCATCCTGAAAAGACTTGGCCAAAGTGGATTCCTCAGGATCCTACTGCCGAGGGTCTTATAATAGCATAGTTTAGGGGTTAAGATGAGGATGCTGGAGTGAGACTGCTAGAGTTCAGGGAGCTTTACCACCTACTGGCTTTGTGACCTTGGACCAATTGCTTAAACTCTTTGGGCCTTCATTTTCTCCTTTGTAAAACTGGACAATGATAATTGTACCTACTGTATAGGGTTTTCGTGTGAATGAATTAATATTTACACAATGCCTAGAACAGTACCTGGGTATATAGTAAGAGCTACTCACTGTTAGTTACTATTACTATGGTTATTATTTATCATCATGTCCATACCTGAGCCACATTCCTTGGGCTTACAGTAGATCTCCCAGACATGACCGCTGTACCTGAGGACCTATTTATCAACATGCCTTGCCCAGATAAGTCTGTATACCCGTTATAGGAAGCAATCTGGACAAAGCTAAATGTGACAAGGAAATGATCTTGTTCCCACTTCAAATGCATAATTATCACCCTGCATTCTTGGCAGTTTTAAAAGTGAGACTAAGCTCACTAACTTAAGTTCTCAAGGCTCCATAATGTATATATTCACTGAATGAAAAAAATACATATTTATTGTAAACCCATTGTATGTCAGTTACTGGGGATTCAAAGACATTTAAGCCACTGTTTCTTCCCTCCAAGGTCTTACAGTCTAGTAGAGAGATGCGGATAACGTATGATTCCCATGCTGTGCACTAAATGCTGTTTTCTTAGGGAATTTGCGTTGGCTTCCTTCATGGTTTTTTCAGGTCTGTCCATCAGAGCAAGGTCTTGGCAAATTAGCAAAGTAGGCACAGTTTGTTTTTGGCTCCTCTCTCCCCTTAAGACATTCCCTTTCCCTCCTCCAAGAAGTCACAGTTCTAGGAATGAAAACATGATTATAATCCCTGCTGACATATTTTTGCTAATAATGTAAGGATTTGCCCCTCCTAAGGGTAAGTGCATTTTTGTAAGGAGGTCTTGAACCTAAAACATCATTCTAGAGCTAAAGGAATGAATTTCTACAGAAAGAATTTCAGGTTACAGCCTAGATGGGAGGAATGAAGCCTTAAGTACTGGCCAATTTGTATTCTTTAATCATAATTGTTTTTACCCTATGCCTATCTTTATTTGATTGCCCGTGCTTTTTTATGAGTACTTTTTTTCTCTAGTGTTCAAGGATAGACCGAAGAATAAACTATAAATCTCTTCATTTCTTCTTGCATTTTTGCTACTTATATTACTGGGCAAGGGTTTGAAACACTGAACCTTCAACCTATTTTGCCCCATTCTGACAGCAGGTTTCAAGCCCCCTTTTCACCAGACTCAATTATTATGCTTGATATTCACCATAGAGCTTCTGCTTCTTCTATTAAATTAAAACATGCAAACCTTTAATGGGAAAAGGGCATATTTTAATCGTTAATGAAAAAACATGTTTTCATCACAATGCTTTCTATTGAAAGGTTGTGTCGTAGCATTTGTTGTGCATGTTTTTGTCCTGAATAAGAGCAGCAGGTTCTAACAGGCTAGCCCATTATTAGAATTTATTTCTTTTCATGAATAACAAGTTCATTATTTTAAAAGTTTAATCCTTTTCTCTAAAAGGAACATGCTATCTCTTTAGAAATTAATCAGTTTTTGCCTTCACATTTGGTCTTCAATTGCTGTATAGCATTGTTTCACTCTCTAAATTATGTGTCATAGCCATAGAGGTTCATGAATTGCTGCAGCTGCCGTTAAGTGGGCATTTTTCTATGGTCCATAGAATAAGCCCTGTTTGTATCCTCTTCTCACAAACATTTTTTTAAAGTTCCCATGATGGTCTGAAAGAATATTCATTTTCAATTGGAATGAAAAGTTGCATGGTAATGAATTGAAATAAAATAACGTATATAAATAACAATGGCACAGTAGAACAAGGAAATTACTCAACGAAATTCAAAGATGTCTGCATCCTTTGCTATAAAACAAATCTTTTTTTCAATAATCTTTATTATAATTTTTAGTAAGACATGATCAACAGGAGACTCAAACAATAGTTGCTCCTTTCTTTCTTGGAAAGCAAGTTGGAAACATATTTTATCAGACATTTCTAGAAGAATTTAGTTAACGTAAGTCCTTCAAAGCATTAACCAGATGGATTTTCTGCTTTTGTAATTCCACTATAGTCAATGTCGGTGGTAAACATCTGGGTGATAAAGTACATCTTTATTTGGGAGGAGAAACTAGAATGACATTTAGTCCAAGAGTACTATAGTCACAAGCAATGAGAAACATGCAGTAGAGAGAGAAGAAATCTGAAGGAGAGAAAAAAGAATAGTATTTATTTTCATCGAAGTGTAGTCGATACAGATGAATAAAAGTTCTTCAGAGACTACTAATGTTTATTTACTTTTCCATTTGTGTCACATTGGTTAGTGCCTGTGGGAAAGAGGAAATACTCTCCTAGCTTTTCCTCATTTAATTTTCAGATGATTCCAGAAACGTTCTGCATTGGTGAAATGGCAACAGGACCCAGGTATATGTCATTTAAATTTTCTCTGGGAGCTCAAAAAGGATTATGAGTAGTTGCCTGCAACCAAATAGTATTCACAATACAGAGAAACAGGTCTTGAAATCATAGAACCTTAAGACTAGAAGGAATCTAAAAGTTGTTTAAGCCAATCTTCTATCCAGTGTTTAAATATTCTACAACAATCTTGATAAACGTCCATCCCAGATGCTTGATGCTGTCAATGACCAGCTTCCCATAGCCTCCTGCCGGGTCAATTTCAAACTCAACCACATGATTGCTGGCTACTTTTGACATTGACAGAGAAGAGTATTCTTAACATAACAGAGAAGTTTATGGAAGTCATAGAATATCCAAAAATCTATTGACCTCTTGGGTCATTAGGAGTTGTAGTTTTGCTGTTAAGGTAAATTATTCAGTTTTTAATTAGATAATAGATACCGCTTTTCTTCAACTAAACCTTAAATACATAATCCCATTTTCCTGCTCCTTGTCTAGTTCATGTTTGTGTACCAAACAAGAGCTATGTTTAACTTATTACTAAAGTTTCCTTTTTCTGTTTTTTTTTTTTCAATGAAGACCTAGTTTTACTTGCACATTTTTCACGAGCATCAAATAGTGGGTGATCTTTCAAGCTTGAACAGCAACAGTTGTATCGCTGAGGAAGGATTTCTTGTTTCAAATTGTCTAGGTAATGATTCACAGCTATTTTTGGTAATTCTCAAAATGGCAGTTCCTTGAATTTTTCTGTATGCAGAAAAATTTGCTAGGCTAGCATCTTTCAGACCCTGGGAGGTTCATCCCAATCTTTGGTATGTGGGGGAACAAGGGAATGCTCTGAAATCCTCACTGCAGAGGGAATTGACCTGTCCAGCATTGCCTTGTAATACATGTGAATGTTCGATGAGGTAACTCTAAATGTCTGTGGCCTCCTGAGGCCTGCGATTTGTGGCAGGATGAACCCATGTGTTGGCTAATATTATGTATAGGCCTTAGGCCTTCTAAGACCAAACCTGGTAAATTGAATCTAGGATGATGGTTGAGCTCCTTTGAAGAGGACTCACAGTACTTTGCAGCATCTGTCTTCATACAGTACTCAATACATGGTTGCTAAAAAGTGGAAAAGAGGGCCAGGTGTAGGGGCTCATACCTGTAATCTCAAACCTTTGGGAGACTGAGGTGGGAGGATCACTTGAGCCCAAGAGTTGGAGACCAGCCTGAGCAATGTAGCAAAACCCTGTCTTTACAAAAAATTCAAAAATTAGCACGGCATAGTGACATGTGCCTGTTGTCCCAACTACTCAGGATACTCAGCTGGGAGGATCAGTTCAGCCCAGGAATTCAAGGTGTCAGTGACCTGTGATCACACCATTACACTCCAGCCTGCACAACAAAGCAAGACCCTGTTTCTAAAAAAAAATAAAAATAAGTAAAATTTAAAAATGGAGAGGATGCGAAAAGACAGTACATAAGAATTAACATGCTGATATAACTGAAAAATTAGGAAAAAGAAATTAACTTTTTCAATGTCTGAATATTTTCAGAAAATACATATGGGTGCCACTGGTTATTGGAAGGCATGAGCTGGGGGGAAAAGCGAGAGAAGAGACCATAAAAGGAGAAAGGGAAGAAAGAACATAACAGGCAAGATAGGAGAGAGGTAGAAATAATTTTTTAAGAGAAAAAGTGTGTTTAATATCCCTTTCACATCATTTTCTTACTCAAAACTTTTCAATGGGTCTGCAGTGCCTACAGGATAAATTTCAGCCTCTTTAAAGCTAATGTTTAGTGTATTCCATGATCTGGATTGAACCTACCTCTCAAACACATACTTTTGGTTTATTTATTGACTGTCCCTAACTATTTCTTTAGGGTTCTTATATTCTTGTCTTTGCTTCCTAAGGAAAATCTCATGTACCCTTCGGGACACAGACTCAGGGACCACACTTAGAAGTTTTATACAGACAGCACAAACTGACCTTGTTTTCTATCATATTTATACCCCTTAACATTTTCCCTAATGCCCTCCCTAGACAGAACTCCATATAATTCCCTTAACAGCAGGAACTCTGACTCTAATTCTGTCAGATTATTTATGTGTTTTGAAGGTAAGTTTTGCTTGTTTTTTTGATCTGTAGGATTAGACAATTGCAAAACATTTTTCCTACTAGTCTCCATTGTGCTACTTCTGTTAGTTACATAAGGATGCCTTCATCTTACTAAAATGCTTCAGCCTTGGAAGATTTTTTTTTCTACAGTCATTTTTTTTTTTTTTTAAGAAAGAAAAAGAGAGGAAAGAAAGTGAGAGTGAAAGGAAGAAAGAAAAAAAAGAATGTAAGAGAGAAAGAAAGAGGAAGAGAAAGAGGGAGAGAGAACGAGATTCTTGTTCTATTGCCCAGGCTAGAATGCAGTCTAAAAATGGGTATTAAAAACCTTTTTTATGCCAATAATTGTACGTAACAATGGAGACAGGAAGGAATAAGAGATGAAAATAACGAGCATAGTGTTTTCTTATTGAGCTGTGGAGAAGAAGTAAAGCTTTTTGTAGGATGTGCAGGTATCTTTTCGTTTCTTATTGTCATCATAGGTTTATTGGCCTCTTGGGACACTTGTCTCTCCATAGAGTCCAACTTAGGAGTTTCTTACTGCAGAAACCTACAGAAGAGAGTCTTTGAATCTTAGAAAGCTGGTCATCTCTTGGGGGTGTGGCATTGCTCAAGCCGATGTGGCTGATTCCAGTTGCCTCTACTTGCAATTGCCTAGCCTTGACCCACTGCTTTCTCAGCTCTCGCTGCTTCTAATCTCCTGCTATTGCTATAACTCATTATGGTTTTCCATGTCTTCCAGTGTTGTTTTGGATTTAATTTAACTTTTATACTTTTTTTGAGACAGGGTCTTACTCTGTTTCCCAGGCTGGGGTGCAGTGCAACCTCTGCAACCTCTGACTTGGCTCACTGCAAACTCTGACTCCTGGGTTCAAGCAATTCTCCTGTCTCAGCCTCCTGAGTAGCTTGGACTACAGGTGCACACCACCACGCTTAGCCAATTTTTGTATTCTTAGTAGATATGGAGTTTCACCGTATTGATCGGGCTATTCTGGAACTCCTGACCTCAGGTGATCCACCTGCCTCAGCCTTCCAAAGTGCTGGGATTACTAGTGTGAGCCACTGCACCCAACTGGATTTAATTTAACTTTTATAAATAGTCTTATCATCAAAGGAATTTTTTTAAAAGAGAATGTTAAAAGCAGTTTTTAAATCAGCAATATTTAACTGAAAAATTATTTATTTAAAGATATAACAATGATAACAACAACAACAGCAAAAACATAATTTCTAAACCTTTTAGGGCCATGGTCTAAGGTGTTGAAAAATGCATCCATGAATGATGCAAAGCGAGGATGGATGATTCCATTAAAGTCCAAGCACATTCAGAGGAAATCACAACTGAGAGTCTTCACGGCCAATGCTCAAATTTGGTTTTGAGGTGGGTAACCAAAAATAATCGAAGGGATGGATATTTTGAGATGTCTGGAAAAATGGACCAGGTGGGGGAAACTGGTAAAGCAGCAGCTCTGCAGTTTACTCTCTCCTCCTTCCTGCCCCTTCTATGCCACCCAGCCTGGACTGGTCCTTGGGAAAAAGGACTGGTATATGGCAGCAGCTACCAGAGGAAAAAAGAGGCAGAGGTCTGAAAGGGCAGAGAGAAAATGGGGAGTTTCCGTGCCACCTGCTTAGATCAACCAGCTTCTGATGAATTTTGAAAGTATTCAAGTAAAAAGGAAACATGATAATTAACCCATAAATAATAACTGCTAGTATATGCCGCCATTTTGAGGAAGACACAGATTTTTATGAGTAGGATACATTCATTGAGCTGTAATGATTCAGTTTACAATATCAGTCATTTGAACCACACATTCACATTTCTGTTTTCATGAATCATTTACATAAATCATGGGTAAGAATATAATGTAGTTTACCATCATTGTCTTCTGAATTTGCAAATCCCTGTCCTTTAATGGTGCATCTTATTTTTTTGACATATCCAAAATACAGAGAGTTGAGTTAAAGAATAGTATTGTGATCATTTTACACTTCCTTGTATGGCTAATAAATTGTCTATGGAAGCAAGTCTGACTGAAAGAAGTCCTTTAGCAACAGAAAATGTGTGTAATGACCAAATAAATCTCTTAAGGTGCAATGCATACCTTTCTCTTCTGTGCTCTGCCTGAAGGTTAGTGAGCCTTCAGTAAGTGTTAAATGAGTAAGAAAAGGGAGAGAGAGAAAGAAGAAAAACAAGGGGTATGAAAAAGAGAAAGAAGACACAGACTAAGTAGTGGTTAATATAATTAAGTTATATCTTTTCACATTACAAAGCACTTCCTTGTACATTACCAAAATATAAAGACTTTGGAAAACAATATTATTTTGAGATGTGTTTGTTTTTATTTAGCCTTACTTGGTTTTTATTCTCATGCTTACTTTAAGTTGTAGATTCAGTTTTTGGTACTTTAGAAAGATACATAATGTATCTTAGAACTTAAAGCAAAGTATTGCTGGATTTAGATTAGCAGGATTTCTACATTTTGCGACTGAATCTGTTTAAGGAAGAACAAGAAGTGTGGTTGATTTAATTCCATCAGAAAATGTCATTTATCTCACTCGTGGATATCTGAATCTGGATAAAGAATAGCAAACCTACAGCAGCACTGTTTGCTATTTAATGTTGCTTTCTTTGTTTCCTCTGAAACATAGTTCGTCTTGAAAATGTGCTATATTTGTTCGTTTATTCACCAGTTTTTGTTTGCCTAGATAGAGTGAATGGATATAAACAAACATTTGCATGACCTCTCTTACAGATTTTTTTCTTTCTGCCTAATTCCCAGCTCTTTCTGATCTGACTAGAGTCCTGAATATAAAGTATACCAGTTACTGCAAAGCTTCACAGATGTAGGCACTTTATACTTCTTATTGATAATGAAATTCCATAAAACATAAACAGTTTCTAGAATTTAGCAAAAATGGAGTATTTATCATGTGAAAAGTAGTATTGGGGACTGGCCACTCCAATATGTGCATTGGTCACAAGATGAATTGGTAATTTTTGTTTGATGTTGATAAATGTTACCCTCGTTTTTATTTTTACTCAGAATGAAATTACATGAAATAGATAGTGTTTGTAAATTTAGGAGCATCTTGGGCAAAGCTTTTTTGGAAAATTGAACTTGTCTTTCTAAAATATTCACATTATTTTCCTAAATTCTGAGACGTTTTGGATTTAAAGTGCTTTTGTGCACATTTCAGAATAGTTGTATGTTTCTATTTTTTTCATGATAAAAAATGAAGAGTCTAAGAAATTCCTATCACTGATTGTAAGATGACTTATACAAATATAAAGTATTTGTTTTAATTTGTATAACAAGAGAAAAATAGACTCTTTTGCAACCTATGCATCAGCTACATTGCAAAATTTCATGAGTATCTACTCTTCTCATAATACAGAAAAGAAAATATAAAATATTGACTGATTTCAGTGGAGGAAATATGAAATATAATTAAATTTATGTGTTATCATACTAGCTCAAAGGTGCGTTAAGCCTCTTACAAAGCCTAAACTTTCCCATATGAGACTTCTGTTATTTTGATTTCTATTTTAAAGATGTTTAATGTAACATCTGTAATATAAAACTCAGAGAGATTAATTAGCTAGCCTAAAATCATGCAAATAGGAAGTGGGTGAATCAGCATTTACATTCAGATTTATCTGAAACTAATGCCTCTGGTATTGCTGCTATATTATGCTCTCTCTCTATTTTATTTACTTTTTTGTCATTTAGATGCATTTATTAGGATGGCAAAATATATTCTAAATGTGTTATTTGCATTGTTAAATAATATTCCTAAAGGAATGAAAGGGAAAATGAGAAGGAAAGGAGACAGCGAGAGCGAGAGTGAGAGAGAGAGAAAGAGAATAGACTGTAGATTTTTTTTTTCTTTTGGAAGGTGAAACCAGGGCAGTAGTTGACTTTTATTTTTTCTTTGTGTTGGGCTAATTTCCTCGGTCACTTTGAGTAAGATTTACTGTCCACATATTTCTGAAGCCACTAAAATGCCCTTTCTCCTAGTATAAAAAAAAATGTATTCCTTTGTTGTTTGCTTAAATGGACTTAGGGAATAGAAAGAAGCTCTCCTGTAACCATCTTTTCCAGAGTTCATATATGAATACCCAATGACACTCTCTGAAGCTTCTCAGTGCCTTTGCAGAAAGTTCCTCTTTTTCTCTGAGACAATATTCCACCAAGTTCTTATATCATCTATTCCTAAGAAGTTTCCTTTCATTCTTTTGTTTACTCATTTATTTTTGTGTGGATAAGAACTAATAACATGGAAAGAGTTTCTCTTATACGTTACCAATTTAGATGCATGTACAAATCCACCCACCAGTGTTTCAGAAGGTTTAATTAAAATGGCCATGTCTGTACTAGTCCTTAATCATAAAACCATGTTTATCTAAATATCACTGCTTATCCAGACTGCAGAGATCTTGACCTGTACATGTAGATTTTCGAGACAATTCCTACCTTAGTGCTTTCAGCTCTCTCTCTGAATTTCAGTGGTGTGAACTACAGAAATTATTCACTTAGGATGTCTTCTCTACTCCCTTGAATTATTATTTATCCTCTGATTATTAATACTCATCTCCTAAATGAAGGTAAAAGCTGCCGTTTAGTGCTTTCTTATGCTCCCCTGACCCATCCCACCTGCAAGCCTAAACCTGCACCCAGAAATGGGTAGGCAATTAGCAAATATTTTCTTTAGTATTTTCTCCTCAATCCCTACGTAAAGAGTAATAACATTGATGACAGAAGATAACAGTCTGCTCAGCAATTCCTTAATGATAATGCATTGAAAACATTATTAGGTTTGGAATAGTATTACTTAGTAGAAAACTGTTAACTTGAGAATCCTGAGGATCTTCACTGTACTAGTATCAACCTGTAGTCAACTCAGTCTGTGTCTTTGGTTATGTCGTGTAACCTCCCTGGAGCTTTTCCTAATCTTTAAAAAAAAAGAATGTAGAGATGGATATTCTCCAGTTTATTTTCTGGCACTAACCTTCTAAAAAATGTTATTCTTTCCTTTATTTCTAGAAACTGTAAATTTGGTTGCTGTCAATGCATAGGCAACATATATTGCTTTTTCCAGACCTTATGGATTTTCACACAGGGTCAGACATGCTGTGACAATGCGACTCTACACCGCTGGCTATTGTTGTCAAGGGAATTGAGCTCTAAATAACATTATCCTAGGGTTTCTTAGAAGAATGTTAAGGAGCAGCTGGTGTGCTCAGCCATTCTTGACTAGTCTGAGCCACCAGATATTACTTCACAGCTCTTACTGGCAGATTGAATGGGCAATGAGAAAGATAGAAGGATTAGGAGAAAGCTAATGTAGAGGAAACATTCAATGGATCTTTTCACCTAAACTGTGGAGCTGGATTTTTCTATCTTGTTTTTCATCACAGAGGTTAGTTCTCCCCTAGTTACTGTGTTCAAGTCAGAGATAAGGAACTCAAACATAATGATAGCTTTCTGTATATTCTGTTTTCCTTGGCTCTTCTGAACAGGCTCATTTCAATCTTGAGCCCTGGAATGGAAGAGAGGGGTTATGGAGGTAGGAAGAAGGGAAGAAAAATATGGGAATTTCTTATCTTAGCTGATGTTTACAGAGCACCAGTACCTGCAGTTGGTGTAACCGTCCCTGTTGTAGACGAGAAGGTTGTGAGAAGGGTACAAGTGGTGGAGTGGCAGAACCAGATGGGAGGTGATAGCAAAGAATTCCCTGGCTTCAAAGGGCTCAAACATTCCCCTTGTGCCCAACAGAAGTTCTTGGGTGTATTAATCAGAACCCATGAATGCACCCTTAGAAAAATGAGATGTTTCTGGAGTGATATGTGGGAATATGAAGCAAGAGAAGGGAAATAAGCAAGGATGAGCTTACATCTAAATGAAGAGAAAATGTCAGATAGGTCTGTAGTAACCACACACTGCGTTCTTGCAGACTGCCTATGTGGAGTAGCCATACCACAAACTCAATATATGCCTTCAGGCATCATAGGGTTATTCTCGGGGACTAACCAAGGCTTGCTAACATCTATGGGTTAGCTCTGACTGATCTTCTCTATAACTTAGGTAACTCTCAGCACATAAGTGTATTCTTGGGATGAAGAAATGGTGGAGTATAGTGATGAGTACTCTTAGGCAGATTTGCTAAATCATACTGTGACTAGGATACAAGACTTGAATTTTCCAGGATGTCAGTGTCTTGGACTAAAAATTTAGAGTATGTTTTCTGACACCTAAAGAAATGAAGGTTAAACATGAAGAAAAATATTCAGGTATCAAGAAAAATTTTATTTTGCTCTAGTTTTATTTTACTTTTTGTAGTTCATGACTAATTTATACTTGTTAAAATTTTATAGTAATGAGTCTCAGTCATCGCAATGTCTTTCTTAGATGAAATATTATTTACAAAAATGTTCTACAAACTATGATGATGTACAAATCTTACTTTGAGAGTTACTTGTGACTTAGGGTCTATATTGCTTAGCAAAAAGGATTGGATGTACAGGAGACATATTTGTATACACAATATCTACAATATCATGTCAATATATGCATAATTTGCAGGCAGATTGAACAGGCAATGAGAAAGATGGAAGGATTATGAATATTTAAAAGGATGAATGAAGGTAAATATTGTTTCAATAAAGAGATTATTTAAGAGATAAAGCACTTAAAGATTAATTCAATAGATTGTCTTAACACCCTAGTCCGTAAAGTTTCACTATAGAAAGCAAATATTTGGGGACATAGTCTAAAGCTGTCTGAAACAGCAAGGCATTCTCTTAGTTTATTCCCACCTTCTCTATAATTGCTTAAGCTATTTTCGCTCTCCAGAAAGTGGAGATGTGGTAAAGATGGTAATAAAATAGTGAACACCTGGGGACTTCTGAAGCTTCTAATGGACTTAAACGGGTACTTGAGAGTCACTTCAAAGAGTGAGGAATTCTGTTGGCTGCCTAGAATTTTTCTTTCCCTGCACACTGTATTTATATCTAGAAATGAATGTGATTCATATAATGCAGATGAAAATATCCAGTACCAGACAAACTAAGATACTAAATCTAGAAAACATAATACCTTTTCTTGTTTTCTCTACTTCTTACCTTTTTCCTGTTTACCTTTCCTTTTCCCTCTCAACTTCTCTTCATTTTTATTATTATTTTCCTGTATTCATGGTCTTTATTCTATTTATTCCTGTGAGGTAGAAAATTATTCTGATTTGTGAATTTTGACTTATTTTTCATAGGCTCCAAATAATAAATTGAATTGAGAATGAGGATCTAAGACCTTGAAAAATAGCATATTCTTTGTTATTGTCTTGGTGTCTTTAGTCATATACATATTTTCTCAGTATTGCTTTTAACACAAACAAGGAAAATATAGCCTATAACTCTTCATAAAACAGAGAGTATTTTATAAAGATTAACCTCCTTTTGCAAAGAAGTTCTCTTCCAGTTTTCTTCCCTTTTTTTTCTGTTTGTTTGTTTGTTTATTTGTTTGTTCGTTTGTTTTGGATGGAGTTTTGCTGTTGTTGCCCAGGCTGAAGTGCAATGGTGCGATCTCGGCTCACTACAACTTCCACTTCCTGGGTCCAGATTCTGCTGCCTCAGCCTCCTGAGTAGCTGAGATTACAAGCATGCACCACCATGCCTGGCTAATTTTTGCATTTTTAGTAGAGAGGAGGTTTCTTCATGTTGGTCAGGCTGGTCTTGAGCTTCTGACCTCAGGTGATCTGCCTGACTTAGACTCCCTAAGCACTAGAATTACCCATGTGAACCACTGTATCTGGCCCAATTATTCAGTAATTATTCATGCTTCTTCTTTATTAAATATAATATAAATGAGGTAGAATTATATCAGTAAAATGTATTTTCCCTTATGAAGTAGAGATAAGTATAACAAGATCTGATTTTTTAAGTTAAAGTCTTCATTTTATTATTCAGAACTTTCCCACAGTTTAACTTCACATCAGATTCTGTAATAGCAGGAGGCAATCTGGCTGTTGGCTCTTTGAGTTTACAACATTAAGTCAAAAGAGAAGTCCACACCACTTGTCATTTATCACATTTAATTCTAATAGTTTTTATCTAAAAAATCCATTAATGCATATTAATTACATGACCAGAATTAAGCCAAGTATTTCAAAAGATTCAAAGAATCAAATAATCTGATTCTTGGGACAACTAGATTCATATTCAAGTTGGTGACATACACTCTCATACATACCATCACTAAGAGGTTAAAGAATTGTAATAAAATGTCACAAATTATAATAAAAATGTATTGCATATTAAGAAAGCTTCTCAATTACATATGAGGTCAAGATGATTTATAATGCTCACATATTAGTCCATTTTCACCCTGCTATAAACAACTACCTGAGACTGGGTAATTTATAAACAAGAGAGGTTTAATTGACTCACAGTTCTGCATGACTGGGGAGGCATCAGGAAACTTACAATCATGGCAGAAGGGGAAGGGGAAGCAGGCAGCTTCTTCACAAGGTGACAGGAGAGAAAGAGTCAGGGGAAGTGCCACTTTTAAACTGTCAGATCTCATGAGAACTCCCTTACTATCACCGGAACAGCATGGGGGAAACTGCCCCTGTGATCCAATAGCCTCTCACCAGGTGCCCCCCTCAACACATAGGGATACATTTCAAGATGAGATTTGGGTGTGGATACAGAGCCATACTGTATAGGCTCAGTACATCAGATACATAGACATTGAAAAAACTAATAATTTAAATAGAGTTTGGCTTACTGTGCCTTTTTCCATGGCAATTCACACTACTGAAGACAAATAACTGGCTTTGAGTGATTCTGATAAAATTCCCAGTGTTAATTCATATTTGTGTCATGTACATTATTCAAAATGAGCATTTCTATGGCTATTCTTTATAATTCTTCCCAGTTTTCCAGATGACTAAGCCTAATATGATATGCATTAATCATCAGTGATATAGTTTTGTTCTTGACTGTAGCACAAAAGGACCTTCTCTTTTTTTCATGGATGGTCTTATACATACATACACACCCATGATTTCAGTGACTGTCTCCACATTTATACATTTACAACTCTACCCTGTGGGTCCTGTTTAAGGTCCTCATTGTAGTGTCTCATTCAAGTTTACCACATTAGAACAACACTCAGGATCCTCCCACTTCCACCCGTCATCCTCAAAATCAGGTTCTGCTCCAGTATTTCTCATGGCTGTGACGGACTCCATCTTCCATAAACAGGCTGAAATTTCTGACATTTCTCTTTTACGCCCTCCATATCATATACATTACCAGGTACTCCCTAATTTTCTTCCTGCATTTCCTTCAATTCCGTATTATTCCTATCTCTCCCATCACCATCCTATTTCTAATTACCATCATTTCTTAATACTACAACTGCTACTATTAACTGGACTCTTCAAGTTCAGTCTTCTTCCTTAAAACAAATCTCTATTCTACAACCAGTTTTTTTCATTATTGTTCTCCAATGTATAACTAGTCATATCAATTATGCCTAAGGCTTTTTATGCCTTCCTATGATTGTTAAGAAAAAGTCCCAAACTCTTATTATAGACTACAAGACCCAGCAGAATTTGATCCTTGTTTGCTTCTCCAGGGTCATTTTTTGTCACTTTTTTCCATTGATTCTTTGTTGTTTTTCTTTAATATAAGGGATTACACAGATAACTATGCAATACCATTTTCAGCCTCATTTTTTCCCCTTCATGCTGAACCAGGAAACAACTGCATCAGAATCATAACAAATATTTAAATGCATATTTCTGGGTTCTATTCCATAAAGACTAAATCAGACTCTGTGAGTAGAAATAGGACTACATTCTATTTTTTACTCCAGGGATATTTTATACATACAAATCATTGAAAACATTTATTTCAAAAGTTAGGTTTCTTTGTATTTGATATAAAGAGGTGTCTTTTCTCAATCAATACTCTTAATTTAGGTAATCTCATCCATTATCTGATTTCCAATAACTAGATATCAGAAAAAGCCACATGTAAATCTCAAGTTTCTCTCTTGACTTCAGACTTAGACATTTAATTTCCTCCATGACATCTCCACCAGATGGCTCACATCCCTCTCAAATTAGACAGAATTTCACTAAACTCCTCATGGTGACCATGCAAATCTTTTCCACCTCCAGTGTGCGTCATAAAATATCCAACTAGCCAGTTGCTCTTGCCTGAAATTTTTCTTTCACTTCCCACCAATTCACCACCATAGCCTGTCCTCCCCACAGAAATTCTTGCTTCTCTTCACTTTTTCTGTATCAAAAGGCAACTCTCTTGGCCAGCCTATCAGCAGTTTTGTCTAGGCTGTGGCCTTCTACCTAAAATCCCCACTTACATAATTATCTCACACACCCACCTTAACAATTTTACACATTGCAGCCCAAAGGATCCTGCTGCTTCACTATTTAAGATTCTTCAAAGCCTTTCTACTGTATTTGGATAATCTAAATTCTCTGATGTAGCTGATAAAGCTTTGCATGATCTTGCCTTTTACTCCACCCTGGTCTTCCTTCCTGCTTGCTCTCTTGCTGTCCTGCAGCCACATTAGCTTTCTGTCAAGTCTTTCTTGCCAGACTATTTGCATTTTCTGTATCTTTATTTCATCCCACCTCTCCTCAACTGTGCTTGTCTAAATCCTACTTATGTTGATGTCCCTATGTGTATGTTTATGTAAAATACATATATATATTCTATACATATCTATATATAGTATATATACATATACAGATATGCAACACATATTTTTATGTATACACATGTGTATATATAAACATTAACATGAGTGGGAATTATGCATATATGTGAAGCTTTCCCTGAACTGTACATATAAATCATATTGCTTCATTTTATTGTAATTTGCTTTTCTTCTTCGAATATATCCATCATTTTTAATTGTATAGTTGGTTTGAAGAATTATTGATTTAATATTAGATTGTTGCAAGAGGAATAACAGTTTTGGATGGTGAATTTTAAATAATTATAACTGGGTTCAAATATATCTTTATTAATCAAAATAGGGACCATTATAATCAACACATTTTTGGCAATGAGAAATGAGTTTGTTTATTCCTGTAGCATAAAAATCCATGCTTCGGGATTCGATGAACTTTTGGTAAGCATTTTCTGCATCCTGCTGGTTTTGGAAGTGTTTTCCCAACAAAAGTTGCTCAGATGCTTGAAAAAGTGGTGGTCTGTTGGCGAGAAATCAGGTGAATATGGCAGATGAGGCAAAACTCTGTAGCCCAATTTCTACAACTTTTAAAGCTTTGGCTGTGTGCCCTGTGGTTGAGTCTTGTCGTGGAGAAGAATTGGGCCCTTTCTGTTGACCAATGCTGGCTACAGATGTTTCAGTTTTTGGTGCATCTCATTGATTTGCTGAGTATACTTCTGAGATGTAATGGTTTTGCCAGGATTTAGAAGGCTGTGGTGGATGAGACCGGAAGCAGACCACCAAACGATGACCATGACCTTTTTTCATTGCAAGTTTGGCTTTGGGAAGTGCTTTGGAGTTTCTTCGCAGTCCAGCCACTCAGCTGGTCAACACCAGTTGTCCCATAAAATCCACTTTTCATCACACATCACAATCTGATCAAGAGTTGGTTCATTATTGTTCTGTAGAATGAGAGAAGATGACACTTCAAAACGTTTTTTTAAAAAAATTTTTCACTCAGCTCCTGAGGCATCCACTTATCAAGCTTTCTTACCTTTCCAATTTGCTTCAAATGCCGAATGACCATAGAATGATCGTTGTTGAGTTCTCAGCAACTTCTTGTGTATTTGTAAGAGGATCAGTTTGGATGATTGCTCTTAATTGGTCGTTGTCAACTTCTGATGGCTGGTCACTACACTCCTCATCTTCAAGGCTCTCATGTCCTTTGCACAACTTCCTGAACCAACACTGCACTGTGGGTTCATTAGCAGTTCCTTGGCCAAATGTGTTGGTGTTGCTATTTGTCTCTGCTGCTTAATGACCCATTTTGAACTCACATAAGAAAATCACCCAAACTTGCTTTTTGTCTAACATCATTTCTATAGTCTAAAATAAATATAAAATAAACAGCAAGTAATGTCATCAGCAAAAAAAAATTGATAAAGCAAGAAAGAAGTGTGCATTAAAATGAGGTATAATCACGTTTGTAAAAGAATATATTCCAATATCAAATGACAAATTTCAGCAATGCAAAAAACAACACAATTACGTTTGCACCAATTTAATATTGTTTTTAATCAGATGGCAACTTCAGCAGGACGGTATCATATCCCCAATACACAGTCCAGTGTTTGGCATATAATAGGCACTCAAAAAATATTTACAGGATGAATGAACAAACATGTAAATAGAATATCTCAATACAAAATTACAGACATTTTTAAAAAATGAATCATTTCTAATCTTAATTGTTTCTCTTGTTATTAAATTAAGCAATGCTTTAGGGTAAGGAAGGAGCAATTTTTCTGTCAAAATTTCAATGCAAATTCAATTTATTTGATATTTAGGAAGTTGTGGATCAAGATATTTATGAGGTTTCTTGATGAAAATGCAGTCATTCTAGACAAAATACTATGCTCATGGAAATATATCAGGAAAGCAAAAATTAGCCAATATAAAAAGTCAAAAAAGAAAAAAGGAAAAAAAAAGTAGCCAATAATGTCAAATGTCAAAATTATAACTAAAAGGAGGAGCAAACAATGGATTAGGTATTTAGAACAATAGACGCATTCTGAGAGCATAAATATATGGCTAAAAATGTTTATCTTATAGTTGATATGTACCTTAATTGAACTATTACCTACCATGAATATATATACTTTAAGAGCACACAAACTTCTTTCATGTAAAAAGTTTTACTAAATCAATAATTTACATATTGGGCCAGGTGAGACTATGGAATGTTTTTGGAATATTTAAAATTTCCAAGCATCTGTGTGGAAAATAAGGCCACCCATGGTAATGTCGCTGATATCAGATTTTTTCCAAGTACATAGAAGACTGCATGTGTGTTTTTTTTTTTTTCACAATAAGCAGTATCAATGACACTCCTCAGTGATTCTAGAGTTGACTCTGCTGAGATGAGCAAATTATTGTACATAACTTTATGTTTTAGTTCCTCCTCCCACTAAGAATTAATAAAAGATTTAATCCTAGACTAAAATTTATCTCAGGCCATCATGATTGCATCTTACAGTGGTAGACAATCTGAGCATTTATTTTAGTAAACTTCAGCATAGGTGAACTGGCTTGGGAAATCAACTTAAAATGTAAAAACTGAAATATAACCTTTGCTATTTTGCCAGCAGCAAAATTGTGCATCATGGCTCAGCTTAAAAGTGATGTTTTGGACTATAGTGAAAAGAGAAATAGTGTAGCGACAATATTGAAATATTTCATATCTGTTAAAGCACAAATATGTACAATATGCTGTACATTTTCTTACTAATTTTTTTTGCATACAATTTATGAAATGCCTCCTTTGATGGCATTTTCATTTTTTAAAGTATGACTTATAGTACTTAAATTGAGACATAGCTATTTGGAAAGTAGTGGAATAATAGTATATGGGTAAAAACATGATTTACAGATGAACAGAAGTCTAGATATTTTAGTTCATTATTTCATCTGAAAAAAGAGTAGTCATTATCTAAGCAATGAGCCATGACTGCACCACTGTATTCCAGCCTGGGTGACAGAGTGAGACTCTGTCTCAAAAACAAAACAAAAAACACTCTAGCAGAGATGTTCAAAGTGTTTGTGAAAATTAAAAAATATAACCCAAATAACCACTAGTCAAGGACTGGTTATATGAATCATATCACATGTACACTGTGAAATACTATGCGGCCATTAAAACTAAGGTTAAAAAACATAAGATAAACCCAGATATACCATTCTGGAAAACCTCTAAGACAGCTTGTTGAAGTAAAAAAACAACTGCAAGAAATAGAGAGTTAATATTTACCGGACACAGAATTTCAGTTTGGGAAGATGAAAAAGTTCTGGAAAGGAAGGGTAGTGATGGTTGCACAGCAACGTGAATGTACATAATACCACAGAACTGTACACTTAAAAATGGTTAAAATAGTAAATCTTGTTTTGCACATTTTACCAAAGCTTTTTTAATATTAAAAAAAAGCAGTCGCAGAACAACAACAACAAAAAGAGTAGTCATTATCTAAAATCATTTTCAGTTTGATGTAATGCTTTTTATAATTTTTGTAACCCTCTTCCCAAGCCCTAAAAAATCTAATAAAAAGAGTAGTCATTATCTGAAATGATTTTCAGTTTGATATAATACTTTTTATAATTTTTATAATCCCCTTCCCAAGCCCGGAAAACAAGGATCACATTATAAAAGGCTTTTTTTATTTTTTTTGAGATGGAGTCTTGCTCTGTTGCCCAGGCTGGAGTGCCATGGCGTGATCTTGGCTCACTGCAACCTCCGCCTCCGGGGTTCACATGATTCTCTGCCTCAGCCTCCCGAGTAGCTGGAATTACAGGCGCCAGCCACCACACCGAACTACTTTCTGTATTTTTTGTAGAGATGGGGTTTCACCATCTTGACCAGGCTGATCTTGAACTCCTGACCTGGTGATCCACCTGCCTCAGCCTCCCAAAGTGCTGGAATTACAAGCTTGAGCCACCGCTCCCTGCTAACTTTTGTATTTTTAGTAGAGATGGGGTTTCACCATCTTGGCCAGGCTGGTCTTGAACTCCTGATATCACGAGCCACCTGCCCTGGCCTCCCAAAGTGCTGGGATTACAGGCGTGAGCCACCATGCCCAGCCTTAAAAGTCTTTCTGTGACATCACCCTTCCTCATAACTACTGTAAATTCTGCATTTCTATAGAATTATATGATTTTGATGTAAGTCCATGTGTATAAAATGAAGTATGTTAGCATTTGTGTATTATTTCCAGTTTTCTTTTTCCAGTAGTGTCCAATAAAAACAAGATAACATTGCTCTTTTGCTTTTATTTAATGCATATAGTTTAGAGACATTCATGTATTACAGATCTTTCACTGGGTACTTCATATATTTACTTATTTTAAATTTCAATAGCTTAAGGGGTACAAACAGTTTTTGGTTACAGGGATGAATTGTATAGTGCTGAATTCGGGGCTTTTAGTGCACCTGTTTCCCCAATAGTGTACCATGTAGCCAATAGGTTATTTTTCATCCTTCTCCCCACCTTACCTTCTCCCTTCTTCTGAGTTTCCAATGTCCCTTATCTCACTCTGCATGCCTTTGAGTACTCACAGCTTAACTTCTACTTATTGGGGAATTTGATCATGAGATATTTGGTTTTCCATTTTTGAATTACTTCACTTAGGATAATGCCCTACAGTTCCAAGTTGCTGCTAAAGACTATGTTTTTTTTTTTTCATGGCTGAGTGGTATTCCATTATATATATATATATATATATATATACATACACACACACACACACACACACACACATATATATACATACATGCAGCGTTTTGTTTATCCACTCATTGGTTCATGGGCACTTAGATTGATTCCGTATCTTTTCAGTTGTGACTTGTGCTGTTATGAATATACAAGTGTGGGTGTCTTTTTGATATAATAACTTATTTACCTCTGGATTGTTACTGCATAATCCCAGTAGTAGGATTGCTGGTTTAAATGGTAGATATACTTTTGGTTCTTTGATAAATCTCCATACTGTTTTCCATAGAGATTTTACTAACTTACATTCCCACCAGGAGTATACACATGTTCTCTTTTCATCATCTCCACATAAATATCTATTCTTTTTTGACTTTTTAAATAATGACTATTCTGACTGGAGTAAGGTGGTTTCTCATTGTGGTTTTAATTTGCATTTTCCTGATTTTTAGTGATGTTGAACATTTTTTAAATGTTTTATGGCTATTTGTAGATCTTCCTTTGAGAAACATCTGCTCTTGTTATTTGCTCACTTTTTAGTGGGATTATTTATTTATTTTTTCTTGCTGATTTGTTTGAGTTCCTTGTAGATTCTAGACATTAGTCCTTTGTCAAATGTATAGCTTGCAAACAGGTTACCTGTTTACTCTGTTAATTATCTCTTTTGCTGTGGAGAATATTTTTAGTTTAATTTAGTCTCATTTTTTTGTTTGTTTTTGTTGCATTTGCTTTTAAGGTCTTAGTCATAAATTCTTGCCTAGGACAATGTCCAGAAGAGTCTTTCCTAGTTTTTCTTCTAAAATTTTTCATAGTATCCCATCTTAGATTTAGGTCTTCAATCCATCTTGAGTTAATTTTTGTATGTAGTGAGAGATAGGCATCCAGTTTCATTCTTCTACATATGGCAGTCCAATTTTCCCAGCATCATTTATTGAATACAGTGTTCTTTCCTCAGTGTATGTTTATATTTTTGTCTGCTTTGTGGAAGATTAGCTGGTTGTGGGTATTTGGCTTTATTTCTAGGTTTTCTATTTTGTACCATAAGTCTATGTGTCTACTTTTATATCTACATCAGCCTGTTTTGGTTACTGCAGCCTTACAGTATAATCTGAAGTTGGGTAATGTGATGCCTCAAGATTTGTTCTTTTTGATTTGGCTATTGAGCTCTTTTTCGATTCCATATAAATATTAGGATTATCTAATTTTTTGAAGAATGATGTTGGTATTTTGATATGAATTGCATTGAATATATAGATTGCTTTGGGCAATGTGGTCATTTTCATAATATTGATTCTTCTAATCCATGAGCATGGGATATATTTCCATTTTTTGTGTCATCTATGATGTTTTTAATGAGTGTTTTTTAGTTCTCCTTGTACAGCTCTTTCAGCTCCTTGTTAAGTATATTCCCAGGTATTTTTTTTTCTTAGCATTTTAAACAGGATTGAGTTCTTGATTTGATTATCAGCTTGGTCATTATGGATGTATAGCAGTGCTACTGATTTGTGTACATTAATTTTGTAATTTGAGACTTTACTGAATTTATTGATTAAATCTGAGTCTTTTGGAGGACTCTTTATCATTTTGTATGCATAAGACCATATCATCTGCAGACAGGGATAGTTTGACTTCCTCTTTTCCAACTTGGATGCCTTTTATTTCTTTCTCTTACCTAATTGCTCTGGCTAGGACTTCCAGTGCTATATTGAATAGAAGTGATGAAAGTGGGCATTCTTGTCTTGTTACAGTTCTTAGGGGGAATGATTTCAACTTTTCTCCATTCAATATGATGTTGACTGTGCATTTCTCAAATATCATTGAATATTTTAAAATCTAAGCAATTTCAAGTTTAAAAATACCTAAAGTAGTTTGAAATAGTATGATATCCTATATTCAATGAGTACCTTTTAAAGATTATTGAAATATATATTAATCTTATGAAATTGGTAGTAAGAAATCAAAGGAGGAACTGTAGCCTCATTCCTGGAGTAATATCTACTAACTTATATGCTATTATTTTTAAAAAACCTTGAGATAAGTTTAAATAATGGTACAAAAATTAGTCACATGAATTAAAAGATGATGAACTAAAAAATGTTTTAAAATATTTTATTGAGTTTTCTTTCAATTCTTTTTAGGTGAAATTTTTAGATGCATGAAAAGGTAAAAACTAATAGCTCTGATATATTTTATACTTCCATATTTATCCTATTACAAATTGGATTGAAGTGGCACTATTAGAACGTATGTTTGAATCTATGACTCTCCACACGTATTTCTTAAATGTATGTTAATAAATGGAGAACTAAATAAGAGAATTAGATGTATTTTACACATATCTCAAATTTCTGACACTTGATCTTCAATTTAAAATAAAAATGGTTTCAGGATTATGGATTTAAATATAAAAATTAAATAATTCAAGTATTAGCAGAAAACTGGTATGCATTTCTTCATAACCTATGTGTAAATAAAAGTTTTGTAGCTATGACTTAAAATCCAAATGTAATTTTAAAAGTCTCATAGAAAAATTAACTACATATTTTAAAAAGATAAAAGTTGCATACAAAAAGAAAAGCTTTAAGCAATTTCAGGAGATTATTAACAAGAGATAATATTGGGACATATAGGAGACAATATTTGCAACACTTATCACAGATAAAGAGCTAATGTCCCAAATAAATAATGCTGAGGACAAGACCAAAAGTCAGATAGAAAATGGGAAACAAACAAACAAACCCAAACCAAAATTGTGTCTTTGCTCATTTGTACAGAACACATACAAGCAAAAGTTAGAAACTAATCAGATGACTTATTTAGAGAAAGTAGGTGGGAAATGGGTAAGATAAGAAGGTTATAACAGAAGAAAGACTTGTCAGCAGGATGCTTCTCTGAGTATACCATTTTTAACATTCTGCATTTGGGGATCAGATTAATATTTCACATACACACAAAATGAATTTAATAAACAATTATAGGGAATGGTAAATACAAAAGTAAATACAACTAGAAACAAATGAGCCTAACCATGTTTCAAATGCACAACACAAACACAGTGAAAGGAAAAAACAAAGTATATTTTGTATATTTTTATTTAACAAGGAGTTAAGAGAAGTGATATCAAGTGTATTTTCTGCTGCTTGCCTACACTTTAAACTTAACTGGGAGTTAATGTTTGCTTTGAAATAAAAGCACATCGATCATATTATGGCATTTAGTTGTCTCTACTCTCTAGCATTTCATGAATATTTTAATATCACAGTGAAAAAGTAAGAGAAATACAGATAGTCTGTTTCTAACACCCTTCTCCTTTGCTATATCCCACTTCAAAAATTGTAAGATGAGATGCTCAATTTCCTGAATTATTTTGCAACTGAGGTTAACCATATACCCCTGTTCCAGCCCATTGGACTGAAGTAGAAGTCTTATTTTCCTGCTAAAGACAGATGCAGCTGGTACCACTGCTTTCCACAAGACTGATGCCTAGATTTGGATCTGTCAAAATGGATGACACCTTACTTCTTGCTCTAGGCCATGAAAAATATAAACCTAGTTGTTTAAGCTCTCCTTAGTGTGGTTTTCTGCTAAGTGAAAATAAAACATCCCTCACTTACATGCACATCTTCATGCTCAGCTCATGCCCTGAAGCTAGAATTACACAAATAAAATGCTTTTGGGTAGAAAAGATAAATTTGTTCTTACAGATATTAAAACTTATTATCATTTATATATGAATTATCTCATTTAACCTCCAACATGCTTAAGAGCAAGAATTATGATACCAAGTTTATAGGTGATCAAACTAAGATTTGGAGATTTTAATTATAACACTTAAGACCATCTAGCTCATAACAAAATCAGAATTCAACAACAGGGCTTTATTAATTAATTTCACTATGCTCTTCAGTCCTATGTAACAGATAAATTCAAAAGAACTTTCAACAAACCAAAATCATGATACCACTTTGGTGATAAAATCCAGATAAATATAAAGTATTAGTCTTGGTAGGTACTGCTTTTGTCTGTTTTTCCGATTTATGGCTAAATTCTCAGTACGTCAGAGCTATACATGTGATTACAATGGGCTTTGAAATTTTAAGGTTCATTACAAAATCAAATAACTTAATATTTGCTTTGCTAATAAAACTAATTCAATACATATTATGACTGCATTTTTCCTGAGTGGACTTTAATAAATTCCTGATTCTGGGCAGAACAATCTTCAACATGATTATTTATTCAAATTGAGTATGCCACTGAGAAAATTGTTTTTCCTGAGTGTAAAACAAATGACTAAATATTCTGCTTTCTTAGAACTTATGTTTTTGTGTTTGAGGGATAGAAGTAATAAAAGTTCCCATTGTAATATGACTAACTCACTAGTACAAATATAAGTAGTAGGAAAATATCTAATATTAAATAACTGCATTGGGATTCGAAGACTAAATATTCTAAATGCCAGTTTTATTAATTAAATAGATCATTGCATGCTACTATGGATCAGCTAGTTTCTTAATTCCTGAAAATACAAAAAATCCATATCCAGCCGAAATTAGCTCATTGTTCTGCAGGGCAGTCTTAGAGCAATTACTGAAAAAAAAAAAAAACCCACTGTAATGAGGCATTAAATAAATATGGATATTATATTCCAAAAGTGATGATATAAAAAACAGTTACTTTTTCTTTGGAACATCATCTCCGATGAAGTGCTATTTGCTCTGGACTTGACAGTTTTCTGGTGAGAGAAGTTGTAGGAATTTCTGCTCAGAGAAGGAACAGCTGACAAGGCCAAGTAAAGAACAAGTACAGAGCATTTGGGGAAGGTAAGAGAGGTGTGCTGGAGACAGGTTACGAAACCCTTAAAAAGGAGTTTTACTGTAATAAGTGGAAATCTTTAGGGGATTTTAAGGAGAAGAAACTTGTAAACTTTTACTTGCCAGATTTATTTTTGCTTTTTGTTCAAACTTTATCTTGAAGTGAAAAGAAATGGATTCCCTTGCTATCAATTACATTTCTGGGCTTTTGAAGCTCTTTTGTATTTATGCTTTATTTCACTTTGTATTACGTTCCTTCAATTTAATAATAAGACTCTTTTGGAGAATTTTAAATCTTCCTTAGCTAAATCAAGGGGAAATGGAATTGATATGCACCTAGTGAAAAAGATAGCCCTCCGAGCAATAATAAGAAGCAAAATAGAGATCCCAAGGAAAATTTCATCATAGAAAGTTATGCCTACTTACTCTTTCCTCTGTGGTACTCTATAGAAGGAAATATTTATAAGTATTTATTACCCCATACTTTTGTATTCTCAGTAGAAAAATGCAGCATTCAAAATAAACACTGTTACAATCAATATGTGTAATTCAACAGTTATACAACTAAGCAAATATTTTCAATTTCTCATGTTCTTAGTGTGTTCTTTCTCCAATGTTACAATGCATATAAGCATTAATAGGTTAGAAATAGTGTAAACTGGGTTTATATTACTGCTTATGCATGGCATGATTATGACTGAAGCCAAAAAACTTTGGGGATGTGTAAATTTGTCTTGGAGGTCTCCTCTCTGCCCCTTCCTGGTGCCTCAGAGAAAATCGTCTTATTTCTCTCTGGCTTAGCATAAAATTTATCTTAAGAGCTTGCCTCTGGCTCCTGGGTTGCTTATCCTAAGCTTGCCTTGTTTCATACGGTATTTGATGCCTAAGACATATACCTGAATTGAATCTCAAACTATTTGGTTTTCTGAGCTCAGTTAATTTGTTTAGATAAAACAATTGAAGAAAGAAATTGCTTAATGGATAGATGAGATTTATGAATGAAATGCTGGGAGTTAGCATTTTATTTTTATTTTGCACGAGCAGAACACGTCAAGATTCTCACAAAGGTTGAATTTATTTTCTCATTTGCATATTTCCTGGTGCAATAGAATGCCGAAAGAACTAAATTGTCAATTTGCTGTATTTATTTGGAATATTTAATTAATGTAAATAGCTTATGAATTCTGGGTCTCTCTGAGAAGACAAATTTATATGTTTAAATTGGACTGTGTTTTGAGAGACTATAAAAAGCTAGGATACTATGGCATCCAAAATTAACCAAGGAATTGGGGGAAAATATTAACATATGCTTTTGCCATAAGAAAATAAGATAAAGCCTTAGTGAGCTTTTTCCCACCAAAATGCAACATGCGGGGCAGCTATGCCTGCCAGAAGTGAAGTGGTAAATTGACTCTAGGCTTTCTTACAAAGAAGGCAGCAAACAAAATCAGTTACGCAATACCTAATGTCCATAGAAGAAAGGCAAGCCAGTTTTTCAGGAGAAATACAATTATTTCTGTTTTTTTATACCTGAAGAGAATTTTCCCCAAGGGTCTTTTTCAAATATGCACTGTGATATGGCATGAACTCACTTCTAAAAATCAACCCTGGAGTGGTATTTTCAAGTCTCACAGCACTGCTCACATAATGGTCCTCCACTTCTGATGGTGGTAAAACACCAGTGTGCAGTTTGTTGAAAACTGCTCTGCTGAGGGCGCCTGGGAAACACTGTTCTCAAGACTGCTATTCTTCCTGGGTTCATGAGTAGCACAGCATCAGTTTTACTCATTCACTTCATGCTCCATTTTTATAGTGAGACATCTGCTTCTGAAACCATTTTTTGACAATGTAAAGCTATTGTCAGTACAGTATCACATAACCATTGCTAGTTTTAAGATTGTTCTACAAATACTGAATTTTTAAAAACTTGTTTGTTTCTTTTTACTTCACAAAATTTTGAGACAAGCCTTGTTTGGCGGTTGCCTAAACAGCCACCAAAAGTAAGATGTGATTAAGATTTGATTTTTTTTTCCACTCTGGACCTCATTGTTGGTTTCAATTTGAGAAAGATTTCATGTTTTTTCCACTCTAGACCTAATTGTTGATTTCTAGTAAAGATGACTTCCACCTGGAAATCAGAAATCTGGAGCTGTCTCCCGCAGTGAACTGATTTAACCTGTCAAGTATATGCTAAGGATGTAACACCTGGAAACGTGTTATGCCTGGAAGGTTGTCTTTCTTACTCTGTGAGATGGTGGCTGAGCAGGTGGGTGAGCGGCCTTCCTCTATGCAGTAGTCCATATTCTAGAGTGACAGAGACTCTTTCCAAATGGTGCTGGGGGCTATTCTCACTCTAGCCAGCTGGAAAGGGAGCAGAAAAGAGGTTTGCATTGGTTTTGTGGCCAGGCCCGGGAGTGGTAATCATCACTTTTACAACCACTCTGGTTATTGAATCTTGGTCAAATGTACAGTCAAATACATGACCAAGATCTAACGGTAACCCACGCCAGGAAGCATAGTTTTTGACGGGATAACCATTACTTACTGAAAAATCCACACCTTGAATGTCGGACATATAGCTAGCCTGCTTTAACTAAACTAACCACATCACTCTCAAGTGCAATGTAATGCAAATGTTCATAGAACAGATAGACTCAGAAGGCTGACAGAAAAAATATATATAAGGCTTATTAAACAGCAATGATATAATTCTCAAAATAAAAAGCACGTGGCACCTGAAAAGAAGTCAATGGATGTGATCTGTCCCTTAATATTTCATGTCTTAGAAAGTTAATTTGGCAGTATTTAAGCATTAACCTGTGTTTCAGGAATGGATTCAAATGAACCATTCTGTCAAAAACATCTACACACAAATTTAATACCGCTTTAAAATTTACATTGATGAGTATAACTGTTGAGGAGATTTGGTACTTATAGTCTTTCCAGAATTTTCTGTAGGAAGGCCACATAATCTGCTGATATCAAGTGGCACTGACTTAAAGTTAACACTGCTTCACAAGTTCATCCATTCATTGAGCAAATAGTTTTTGAGCTTTTTTTTTTTTTTTTTTGAGACGGAGTCTTGCTCTGTCGCCGAGGCTGGAGTACCGTGGCGCAATCTCGGCTCACTGCAACCTCTGTCTCTGGGGTTCAAGCAATGTTTTGAGCATTTTCTATATTCCAGTTTCTAAGTAGGCCTTTAAACAGCAGTAAAGGGCAAAATGTCCCTGGACTAAAGAGCTTGTAGCATAGTAGGGAGACAGACAAATATAGATAAATGATTTTTTTTTTTTTGAGACAGAGTCTTGTTCCATCGCTGCGCCAGGCTGGAGTGCAGTGGCGCGATCTCAGCTCACTGCAACCTCCGCCTTCCGGGTTCAAGCAATTCTCCTGCCTCAGCCTCCCGAGTAGCTGGGACTACAGGCTGCGCCACCACACCCAGCTATTTTTTGTACTTTTAGTAGAGACGGGGTTTCACCATGTTGGCCAGGATGGTCTCGATCTTTTGACCTCGTGATCCACCCGCCTCGGCCTCCCAAAGTGCTGGGATTACAGGCGTGAGCCACCGTGCCCTGCCAAATATAGATAAATGATTTAATCAAAGGATCATTTCTGTTTTTTTTTGTCCCTCCCGTAGGACCCTCAGGAAAAAAGATGAAATTACGAGAATTGTTTGTTCACCTCCTTTTCAATTCCAACCTTCCCACCATTACCAGCATAATGGAACTCAAATTTGAGTCCAGGGAATTATTACCTTCATTTGCCTATTGAGGAAAACTACCAGGACATTTATTCACATGGAATAACTCATTCATGAAATGAGTCTGGGTTGCTAATGATGGAATGAGGGAATTAGAGGGAGCAGAAATGACATATCCAGAATAGACACTGGAATCAGTGACAGACTTCCACTAGTTACAGCAACCTGTGCCTCACTCCTGCACAAATCCAAGAGGGTGTTGGAGGCATTTCATAGCATGTGCCTGTGAAACAAACAGATATTCTGTCTTGGGAGCTTGAGAAAGGGCCAGTGGCACTGCTCAAATAGCCTAAATGCAAACACTCATTTAAATAGTGGTGGGGTAGGAGGCATAGCATAATGACCACTCAGAAATGACCACTTTGAAGATCAAAGGTCATATGCCCACATTTTCTGAAATAAATTATGCCATTTGGAATCATCTTACATCCGTAAGAACATGTTCCTACCAAAATCATTTAGAAGAACTTTTCTTTGACAACTCATCCTGTTAAAGGTCAACATGAGATTTTTTCATTTAGAAAAAATGAAAACACAGTGTCCTCTGACTATGATTCTAAATTAATTCAAATGCAGTACACAAGTGAACAGGTTATTATAATACAGTGCGAGCAGTGCTGTGAGTGAGGACCCTGTGAGATTATACAGAAGTGTCATTCAACCTTGTTCTTAAACAGTGGCAGGTATCAGGTGCCAATTTTTGAGAATAAATGTATTTGTCTGTTCCAAAATAGGAAAAAATGAGTGCAATTATATAGTGAATTTTCATAAAGCTAAATGTACTAAATTTAAATGAGCTATTCTGAGTTTATGTCCTTCCTACTGTTTTAAAATTAAAACATTTCTTATTTTATAGAATTTGGGTAGCATTCATGTTGAGTCTTTTTTTTTTTTTGAAAAAGAAAAAAGTCTTTCAAATTAAAATAAATCAATTTGATCATGCATAAATATTCCAAAAAGATTCCTTACATCTTCTCTTCATAAAAGGAAGCAATGAAATAAGCTTTATTTTAGTAAAAAAAAAAAAAAAAAAAAGCCACATGAATAACATGGATTTATAACAGTTACATGATTTGAATATTTAATATACTGAGCTAAGATAGGAGGAAATGTCCATTTCTGTCAGTATTAATATTTTACAGATGTCACTGGTACTAAGATTTTTCCTGTCACTGAATCAGCAAACCCCGTCCCATGGATAATGTTTATATAAGCACTGACAAATTTTCATACTGTAATTCTCAAATCTATGTATCATTTCTTTGGCTAAACTTATTTTTTTCTTTGATTGAAATATTTGTTCTTTAAAATGTTAATGTACAATTCAATCCTGCTGATTCAGGAATCAATATACCTCTTTAAAGGTAATTCTACATATCTCTTCTCCAAAAATTAGATTGAGATAATGCATTTTTAAAATTTTTATTTTCATTTAAATTTTAACTTAAAAGAAAACTTCATTCCTTTAACCTACTTCCCAAATATAATCCACTGACTATGACTGAAGAACAGGAAGTGCGTGTGTTTCAGGCCTACTTCTCTGTTGCAAGTCCTTCTGTTGATTACTTGTTTTCCCAACAGTGACTTCCTAATCAGCTCTGCCATCTCTGAATAATACATTATTAATTATGAAGACCTCAATGACTCTTAAGTCTGCCCCTCAAATTCATATATTTATATATTTTTGAAATATATATTGACAACCAAGTATGTGCCTAACCTGTTTTAGGTACTGAGTTAAACAAAAACAAATACATGACTTCATGAAGCTTACATTTTAGGGTGGAAATATGACATTTAAATTGAGTATATAGGCTGGGTGCAGTGGCTCATGCCTGTAATTCCAGCACTTTGGGAGGGCCAGGTTAGTGGATTTCTTGAGCCTAGGAGTTTGAGACAAGCCTGGGCAATGTGGCAAAACCTTGTCTCTACAAAAAAATAGACAAATTAGCTGGGTCTGGTGGCATGTGCCTGTAGTCCTAGCTACTTGGGAGGCAGAGATGGTAGGACCACCTGGTCCCAGGAACCTTGAGGTTGCAGTGAGTCATGATCATGCCATTTTACTCAGCATGGGTGACAGAGGGAGACCCTGTCTAAAAAAATAAACAAATCAGGAGCACCCAGATACATAAGACAAGTTCTAAATGACTTATAAAGAGACTTGGACTCCTACACAATAATGGCGGGAGATCTTGACACCACATTGTTAATTCGACGGATCAACAAGATAGAAAATTAATAGGGAATTTAGACCTGGAATAAGTAAATTTAGTCAATATCTATGGAATTCTTCATCCCAGGTCTCCAGAACATACATTTTTCTCAGTATCATATTACACCTATTCTGAAAGTGACTATATAATTGGAGGTAAATCACTCTTCAGTATTTGCATAGCATTTCACAGACTTAAATGAAATATTGGTTGGCTGTTTGTTTGTTATTTTCTTCTCTTATTCTTTCCTGTCTCTGTTGTTAAGTACAATTATCGGCATAAAAGAGGTTTTTAATACCTATTCCTAGATTGTATTCCAGCCTGGGCAATAGAGCAAGAATTCTGTTCTCTCTCCCCCTTTTTTTTCTTTCTTCTTCTTTCTTTCTTTCAAAAAAAAAATGCAACAACAAACAAGATAATTTGTAAAATGTGTGAATATTTTAATAACTCTTTCAGGAGTTACAATATGACCTATCCTTATTACCAAATAAGCAATGTGAAATGACAAAAACTTTAGCTATTGAACTGGTTCAAAAGAGAAAAAAAAATTACCTAAAATCAAGATCCCTTTTTCAGTTGTAGAGAGAAATAAATTAAAACCAAAGAGAAGAACTTGGCAAAGGGTGTAATGTAAATTATTAGAAAAACATAAAGTGAAGAAACACCTTGTCAAAAACATGTCAATACTTATGTATAAAATATCTAAAGTGCTTCATGAGGCAATCCAGTAGAAAGCAGCATGGCATCATGATGGAATCAGAGGAGGAGGTGGTGGTGGTGGTGGTGGTGGTGGTGCTTGTTTCGTGTTGGGATTTTTCCAAGCTCAAGTAGAAGCACTGCACTAACATGTCAACTTCTGGTTGTTATCAACTCATTTTGCACCTGGAGGAGAAAAAGAAAATACTTCAGAACACAGTGGAAACCTTCCAGAGAATTTAAAACCATGTCATATAAATCTCTGTAAAGGGAAAAATCTGGTATGCAGCACTTAGAAGCAACAAAGCTTGTGTGCTAGGATAGAGTCAATTATCCAATTACTGATTTGTAAGAGGAAAGTTCTCCTGGAAGAACTTTTAAATTTCAAAAACAACAAACAAAAAACTGGTCTCCACTATTTAGGTCATTTTCTAAAGGGAAATTTTAAAAGACAGAAATAATTGGTTCAATGCTCATTTTATTACATACATACATACATATGCATGTGTGTGTTTGCGCATTTCTAACTCAAGCAATTGTATTCCATTGGCTGTCATACAAGCACACAGATATCTTTTCTCCTCTGAGCCCATATTCTCACAATACTGCTGCTTTCTGTCTATTCCCATCTCTTCTTTTTTCCTTTACAGCTTGCCTGCAGTTCTTGAAAGAAAATTAGAAAGGAGAAACAGATCTTAGAGTCAGAATGGCCCTGACAAAATTATCTGATCCTCTATTGTATCATTCTCCACATTTTACTGCGCAGAAAACTCAGTTCTGGAGTGGTTAAAGGACTTGTCCAGTGTCACACAGCTTTGATAAAAAGGAGACACTACCCTGTGCAATATTACCTCATTTTATTTCCTTCTGGAAATTTATCATTATCAGAAATGATTTCATTACTTTATTAGTTTACATGTATTTGACTGTCTTCAGACATTAAAATATATACCCATGAGCTTAAGGACTCTCACTATCTTATTAATACCTATAATCCCCAGCACTTAAACAATGTTTAACATGTCATGGGTATTCATACATATTAATTGAATAATGAACTATAATTTTGGTCTTGTGTTTGTAGAGGATAGCTTTTAAAACTTCACCAAATAATCCTATGAAAAGCAGCATAGAATAATTAATAATATCTGACTAGTTCTATCCAGCCATACCTAATATGTGCATTTTTAATTAGCAAAAAATATCTACAGAATGTTAATATTTTTAACTCCTTGACATGTGTAAATAGTCTGTGGTTCCTTTCAATGCCTTAAGGAAGAAGAAAATCCAAAAACTCTGTTCATTTGGGAATCAGATACTGCTGAATGTTCGACAAACACCCATGCTCACTTTCATGATGAGAACGCTAATTTAGCTGAGATTTGGCAAGGCACCTGGTTATACATATTTACTTTCTCCAGCACCGTTGCATTAAGGGATAGCCTGTTGACACAGGTGAATGCATGAGACATTAGTTGAGGGTTTCTGGAAAGTCTTCTTCTTTGCTATAGGTTCTTCCCCTTTTTCTTCCAACTGTTCTTTCCACTTGGACCAACCAGATGCCTGGAGCAGCAGCTTGGTTGAGCTGTGAGTTTACAACTCTGGGAATATTAAGGAAAATAAAAATTGACTGTTTCTTGTTGATGTCTTGATTCACTGTTCCAGTCCTAAACATTTTATTTCTTGACATAAACATACCTCTACAATTTACACCATTGTTTGCTGGTTTTTATTTGCTGCCAAATAATTTTCTACATGACACAATTTTGAACTTTCTGGGTGTAAATTTGAAGAAAAATTCTCCGGGCCTCACTTTCCCTGCCTGTAAAATGAAGGACATAGACCAGAACTCTGCTTCATTTTCCAGCTCAGAAATTGCTAGCACCTCTAGGCTGCTCTCACCTCTTGAAAACAAAAACATGGTAATGTCCTCGACAAACCTTATGAGTTTATTTCACCAAACTTCAGCTGGACTTCTGGTAACCGTCTGCCTTTGCAAGTTAACACTTGTTCTGAAGAATTATTTGCTGAATATACTGTTACTTTTAGGATTCTAATATGGTAATTTTATATAATCCTGGGAATCTCACTATGTTCATTCCTTCAAATTAGCTTCATTGTTACTGAAACTCAGAGAAAAGGGAAAACCCTGTTAAGTCGTGTTTGTACAGTAAGAAATTAAAAACAAAGATGAATCCAATATCATTTTAATTTACTTCATCCAGAATTTTTTCCTTGTCTCCAAGTTACAAATTTTCTCCTTTGCCTACTTTTCTCTCTAATCCACTCTCATACTCATTTTGCCTCTACAGACCAAGTATCCGCTGCTTGCATATTATTATACTCAGTAGGGGAAGTGGCTGCACCCCTACACACAATGTCTGTGTCCACAAAACGAATGTCAAGGAAAGATCTACAGTTGAGTGACAGCCTCTTTACAAAATGTCATCAGGCACCTATCATTCATGAAGATTATTTCAGAATTTACGGGACATTGCTGTGTGAATTATGTTAGATGTTTGCATTTCACACATTATGTGAGATGTTTATTTACTGAAAATGTCATTTAAAACTGAACATTCCCCCCAGGATTTTTATAAAGCTCTTTTCTGATATATAGTTCTTCAAAATGTGATTATGTTATAAAATCGAACAATTTAATTTTGTTAACGTAGACAAAACAGACATTTCGGCAACGTAGACATTTCTTATTAATTAATACACCTAATGGAGCTTTGAGGACTGGTTTTTGGAATCACTGACTTAGAAAATAAGGAAGGGCATTTCTTTCCACATTCTGCTTACTCAGAGAAAGCAAATACTAAAAATTGCATATGTATATAAACACTTTAATGTAAGTAGACATGCTTTTCCTATTATTCATTTTGCAATTAAACTGTTTACTTTTAAATAGTGGCTGAAAAAACATATAAAGATGTCTTAGAAATAATGCAATATACATGGTTTATTTATGAATGAGTAAATCTATATCACAATTAAATGAACTTTGTAATATTACACTTGTTTGCTATGACAATATTTAAAAGTAGTGCTTCCCTAAATGCCCATATGAGAAAGAGGGAAAGATCTAAAATCGACACCCTAACATCACAATTAATAGAACTAGAGAAGCAAGAGCAAACAAATTCAAAAGCTAGCAGAAGAAAAGAAATAACTAAAATGAGAGCAGAACTGAAGGAGATAGAGGCATGAAAAATCCTTAAAAAAATTAATCCAGGAGCTGGTTTTTTGAAAGGATTAACAAAATAGATAGACCAGTAGCCAGACTAATAAAGAAAAGAGAGAAGAATCAAATATACACAATAAAAAAAGATAAAGGGGGTATCACCACTGATCCCACAGAAATACAATCAGAGAATACTATAAACGCCTTTATGCAAATAAACTAGAAAATCTAGAAGAAATGGATAAATTCCTGGACACAGATACCCTCCCAAGACTAAACCAAGAAGAAGTCGAATCCCTGAATAGACCAATAACAAGGTCTGAAATTGAGGCAGTAATTAATAGCCTACCAACCAAAAAAGGCCCAGGACCAGATGGATTCATGGCCAAATTCCAAATTCTACCAGAGGTACAAAGAGGAGCTGGTACCTTCCCTTCTAAAACTATTCCAAACAATA
>CAUYLG010022420.1:0-32232 GCA_963573385.1 Cacajao melanocephalus | reverse complement strand
GTGTCCCAAACTGCCTCTGTGGTGCCACAGCCGACACCCCACCTCCGTCCCCACACCCAGCCGGTTTCTGTGGTTGATTGAAAAGATGACAGCAGTGTTTGTGTACTTTCTCCTTAAATCACATTATTAGATTTTTTTTTTGTTTTTTGACGGAGTTTCGCTCTATCACCAGGCTGGAGTGCAGTGGCGTGATCCTGGCTCACTACAACTTCCGTTTTCCGGTTTCAAGTAATTCTCCTGCCTCAGCCTCCTGAGTAGCTGGGACTACAGGCGTGCACCACCACACCTGGCTGATTTTTTGTATTTTTAGTAGAGATGGGGTTTCACCATGTCGGCCAGGATGGTCTTGATCTCTTGACCTTGTGATCCACCCGCCTCTGCCTCCCAAAGTGCTGAGATTACAGGCGTGAGCCACCGTGCCCGGCCCTGGAGTTTTCTCTGTAATCAGCGCACAGGTCAATATGCTGTCAATAATTAATGTCTGCCGCGTGACGGACCGGGGTGCTCTCCGAGACAGAGAAACCACCAGGCCTAGGGAAAGCCCCTGGCACTGAGACCCGCACACCTGGAACATGCCCGGATCATCACAGGCGCTGCGGGAAGGGCTGTGGCCAGTGTGTGAGTGAGTGGCAGCATCTGTGAGCCGCACATGAAGCAACTCCAGCGCGGCCACACGCTTCCTGCGCAGGTGTGCAGAACTGCCCCGAGACTGTTCTGATGTGGCCTTCCTTCTTCGCAGGTGTGATCTTCAACATGTTTCCAGCTGTACGACATTCACAGCTCCAACAATTCAGCCACTTGCTTCAGAAAACAGGAGCATTAGGAGGCATCTCTGGTAATAACTTAGGTTGCCCCCTGCCTCTACTTAGGTATTTTTTGAGACAAAGTCTCACTCTGTCACCTGGGCTGGAGTGCAATGGCACGATCTCGGTTCACTGCAACCTCCACCTCCTGAGTTCAAGTGATTCTCACGCCTCAGCCTCCCCAGTAGCTGGGACTACAGGTGTGCATCACCATACCCAGCTAATTTTTTGGTATTTTCAGTAGAGATGGGGTTTCACCATATTGGTCAGGCTGGCCTCGAACTCCTGACCTCAAATGATCCACCTGAGTTGGCCTCCCAAAGTGCTGGGATTACAGGCGTGAGCCACCGTGCCCAGCCAGTGCCTCTACTTTAAATGACAAAATCTTTTTCTTTTTTTGAGACAGAGTCTCGCTCTGTCACCAGGCTGGAGTGCAGTGGTGCAACCTCAGCTCACCACAACCTGACTCCCTGGTTCAAGCAATTCTCCTGCCTCAGCCTCCTGAGTAGCTGAGACTACAGGCACGCGCCACCACACCCAGCTATGGAAAGCCTGTTCTGGTGCAGCCACAGACCTGCCTCCTGGGCGCCTCTTCGGCTACAGCCAAGACTTTCAACCGCACTTGGGCCTTTTGCAGTAGTACGCCCTTTGCAAAACCTTTTTATTTTTTTAACTAAAAAAATAATTTTTTAACAAGGAGCATGTGGGTCTGAATTAGAGCAGCATGAACTCATATTCTTTTCACACACAGATACAGAAACGGAGCAGAGATGTCCACACACACAGGTGATGCCCTTGTCCATGCCCTGCAGCTGAGGGCCTCCAAGTGACACATCCCAGCAGCAACGGGCCCACCCGGCACCCAGGGCTCAGTCTCTAAGACTCCCCAGTAAAAGGACCCGGGGCTCCGTGGAGAAGGGGCTGATTCCCGGGCCAGGGCAGAGAACGCAGGAGGAGCCTGGAGCACCCTGCAGTGCCAGGAAGCCACGACTTGCCCCAAATGAAAAGCCTGTTTACAGGGGCGCGTCAGGGGACACAGCAGCCGACTGTAGGAGCTCCCCAGGGCCGAGGACGGGCAGTGTGATTCACAAAACAGAGTACTGTTGTGTTCTAGCTCAGAATTTAAAACACATATAAAATGAGCCCATCCTGATACAAACAAATGATCAAATAAATAAACAGAAGTCCCCGCTATTCTGGATCCTCCCCTGTCTAGGAGGACCCCCGGCCATGAAGGTGCTCCCTGACTACATGTGGAAGAGGAGAAGCAGTCCCGTCACCAAGAAGCAGCCCCTGGTGGGAAGGTCAGAGCCATCTGCAATGTCACTTGGATGTCAGGGACGCCCACAGTGTGGTGAGACAGGCAGCACCCCTCACAACGAAACCTGCCATCCACCCCCATGAGAAAGCACCAGACAAGCCTGGATGGAGGCACCTGGACAAACTGTCTGACCAGGCCCTCCTCAGAACCACGGGGCACGGAAAACGAGAAAACACCAAGAGACCGTCATGGACTGAGGGTGCTGGGCAGACGGCATGCGGAAGCCACGGGCGGCGGGGACGGGCCTGGAGCAGAAGCAGGATGTTGCTAGTGAGAGTCAAAGTCTAGAGTTCACGGTGACACCAGCACTGGCTTTCAGCTACGGCGAAGTGCCCTGTGGACTTAGAAGCTACAGAGGTGAGGAGGCAGAGCAGCAGAAGGGGCCCTCCGTGCTTACTTTGCAACTTTTCTGTAAACTGAGATTATCCCGAAATACATTTATTTAATCCCAGCACTTTGGGAGGCCAAGGTGGGCAGATCACCTGAGTTTGGGAGTTCGAGACCAGCCTGACCAACATGGAGACACCCCATCTCTACTAAAAATACAAAAATTAGCCAGGTGTTGTAGCGTAGGCCTATAAATCCAGCTACTTGGGAGGCTGAGGCAGGAGAATCGCTTGAACCCGGGAGGCGGAGGTTGTGTGAGCCAAGATCACGCACTGAACTCCGGCCTAGGCAATAAGAGCAAAACTCCGTCTTAAAAAAAAAATTCATTACCGAAGAAGAAGTGAGTGTGTGTTGCAGAAGGTTAGGACAAGACACTGCGCATTTCTGCTGCCAAGGACGTCGACGAGTCCCATTCTGCGCTGACAGGAAACTGTCAGGAATCACAGGGCTGCAGATGGCGTGGAGGGCAGCAGGCCCCGGATGGCTCTTGGCACAGGGGTTCCAGGCCTGCCTGGGCACCTAAGAAGCTCATGCTGCCCGAGCAGCTAGCATTGCCGTTGGCATTCAGAGTTCTCTGGGCCACAGGCAGGCAAAGGAGAGGATTGCAGCTGAGCACCCTGCGGGGACCCGCCCGAACAATGGGGCGGCCCTCAGCAGACTCCAAAGGGGTTCCCGGCCTGATGGGAACACACACTTAGCAACACAATAGCTGGTGTACTTTGGTCCAGGTGGAAAAAAAGCCTGTGAATCACATGAGCTGGTTTCATTACGATTGATTTTTATTTTTTTATTTTTATTTTTTTAAGACTAGTCCAGTGCAGTAGTGAGAATGGGGGAAGAGTAGAACAAGGAGTTCAATCTGTAACTGACTGTGAACAATCAGCTGAGATAACTGACTACCTTTGGACCAGCCATGATTGATTTTTAAATTAGACAAATTACAGATAACTAACAAAGCCACTCCTTCAGAAACGGCCAACCAAGAGTACGACCATAAGATCACGTATAAAATGCCCATTAATTGTTTTACTATCAAAGAATACATTAATAATGTATTTATTATTATTTCTGCAAATAAAATGGAGTCTAACTTGAAGACCTAGATGCCAGCCAGGTGTGGCGGCTCACACCATAGTCCCAGCACTTTGGGAGGCTGAGGCGGGAGGACCACTTGAGCCCAGGAGTTTAAGTGCAGCCTGGGTGACACGGCAAGACCCTGTTTCTACAAAAAGAAACAAATATTAGCTGGGCATGGGGGCATACGCCTCTCAGCTACTAGAGATGCTAAGATGGAAGGACTGCTTGAGCCTGGGGCATGGAGGCTGCAGTGAGCTGAGATCGCACCACTGCACTCCAGCCTGGGTGATAGAGGGAGACCATATCTTAAAAGATTAAACAAAGAAAAAGGAAACCTAGACATACCCAGGATGGAGCTGAGGCTGTGGCGAGGTAGCCTGGTGTCCAGGAAAACATCCTCTTTGAGAAGGAACTGCCCCTTTGCCTCTGATGTCTGAATTCCACAATTTTCTAACAGCCAAGCGACACCTTAGACTACCCCGCATCCACCCCACGTGGGGCTTCATTTTCAGGCCTCAGGAATGCCCAAAGCACCTACCTGGCCTTGCTCCCCATCAGGAATGCCCAAGGAGCCTGGCTGGCCCTGCTACCCCCTCAGGAACCCCCAAAGCACCCACCTGGCCCTACTCCCTCCGAACCCACGCCTGTCCCGGCTCCCTCCAAACCCCCGCCTGGCCCCGCTCCCTCCGAACCCCCGCCTGGCACCGCTCCCTCCGAACCCGCGCCTGGCCCCGCTCCCTCCGAACCCCCGCCTGGCACCGCTCCCTCCGAAACCCGCGCCTGGCCCCGCTCCCTCCGAAACCCGCGCCTGGCCCCGCTCCCTCCGAACCCCCGCCTGGCCCGCTCCCTCTGAACCCCCGCCTGGCCCCGCTCCCTCCGAACCCCCGCCTGGCCCCGCTCCATGCCAGCAGCAGGCCCTCCAGCTGTGAGGCCGAGGCCTGAGCCTGTGTCCTCATCTGTTTTTGTTTTTTTCTTTTAATTTTTTTACAAAAATTTTTTAAACTTTTTTAAAAAAAGAGGGGGTTTCACCATGAAGGCCAGGCTGGTCTTGAACTCCTGACCTCAGGTGATCCACCCACCTCAGCCTCCCAAAGTGCTAGGATTACAGGCGTGAGCCACCGCGCCTGGCCATCCTTGTCTGTTAAGAGCACACCGGTTGTGTGCACTTGTGTGCTTGTGGGACACTCACACCTGACCACACTGCAGACACAAACAGTTCCCACACTGCTGAGAGTGGCCACAGGAGCAGAGAGAAGTGTCCAGAAACCGCCGGTCAACAGCCCCAACTGTGCCACACACACCCTCCAGGTAGCGAGGGACACACAGGGGCCCGCCCACGCCATCGTCCCGCCCAGGCTCTATGCACGGGGCCCTTGAAGGCACGCCATGGCTGAGCCGGGCACTGCAGAGTAACAGTGAGGGCCAGCAACGACTGATGGGCCAATTTGCTGACAGTGACCAATATGAGTTTTCCACCGGCCAATAACCCCAGGTCTTCCTGGGTCTGCGCTGGCGCCGATGGTCATTTCCAGTCCTCTGTCCACTTCCTGCGTGCTGAAATACCGCGGCTCTGGCATTACTGTGACTAAAGCACCAGACACCCCTGCCTGGGCGTGCCTTGTGGCAGCTGTCGGCAGGTGGCAGGTATGCACAGCACAGCAGGGAGGATCACGCATCTCACAGGGAGTGCTTGCTCTGTCACCCAAGCTGGAGTGCAGTGGCGTGATCTTGGCTCACTGAAACCTCTGCCTCCCGGGTTCAAGCAATTCTTCTGCCTCAGCCTCCCGAGTAGCTGGGATTACAGGCGCATGCCACCACGCCCAGCTAATTTTTGTATTTTTAGTAGAGATGGGGTTCCACCATGTTGGCCAGGATGGCCTCGATCTCCTGATCTCATAATCCGCCCACCTCAGCCTCCCAAAGTGCTGGGATTACAGGCGTGAGCCACCACGCCCAGCCAGGGAGTGCTTTCTTTACGACTTACTCTCAGAGCATGTGCGCGTTGACAGGGCCTCGATGGAGCCAAGTCTACGTCACCATCACCCCCAAGCCAACTATGGCAGAGTCCACGTCACCATCACCCCCAAGCCGACTGTGGCAGAGTCCACGTCACCATCACCCCCGAGCCGACTGTGGCAGAGTCCACGTCCCCATCACCCCCGAGCCGACTGTGGCAGAGTCCACGTCCCCATCACCCCCGAGCCGACTGTGGCAGAGTCCACGTCACCATCACCCCCGAGCCGACTGTGGGTGACTCCACGTCACCATCACCCCCGAGCCGACTGTGGGCGACTCCACGTCACCATCACCCCCGGGCCGACTGTGGGCGACTCCACGTCCCCATCACCCCTGGGCCGACTGTGGCAGAGTCCACGTCCCCATCACCCCCGAGCCAACTGTGGGTGACTCCACATCCCCATCACCCCCGAGCCGACTGTGGGCGACTCCACATCCCCATCACCCCTGAGCTGACTGTGGGTGACTCCACGTCCCCATCACCCCTGAGCCGACTGTGGCCACAGGCCCTCTGCACACAGGGCCCTCCACCTGCCTCAGGTGCCGGGTGAGTGGCAGGCACTGGCCTGGGGTTCAGAGCCACGGCGAGAAGCCTGAGTGCCCTTCCAGATCCACACCTGGGTCTAGTCCAGAGGCTCCTTTCCTGGCACACAGTGAGTTCAGGTGAAGCAGCTGCCTGATTCCACAGGCCTGGCCTCCTCCGGAGAGGCAGACGGGGAGAGGGGAGACTGAGCAGGAAGCAGCGGTGGACAGAGGGCTTCAGGAGAAGCTGCTGGAGCTGGAAGCCGTGAACCAGAAGCTGGAGAGCCCAGGGTCCCCCGGCATGGAGGCTGAAATACAACCCCCAACTCGGGGCGCGCAGGGCCAGGTGGGGCTGGACAGTGGGGCCCAGGGGGCTGCTGCTGCTCCCTCAGGGTCTGCTCCAGGACCATGTGGCTTCACCAATCCCACCATGGGGCAGAGGGGTCCCCAGGACTGTATCCCGAGAGAGCGCGGCAGCTCAGCTAAAAGAGCAATGCAAATTAGACTGGATTATTCTCACTGGAGGAAGCAACTAAAATAAGAGAAAACTCTCAAAAAATCAAGCAGGTTTATCTGAAAGCTGAGCTGCACACGTAAGGAGATCAAAGGATTAGTCTAATAGCATCTTTCTGAGCTGGGACAGAGTTTGTTGTGTCTATGAAAAGACCACGAAACAGATCTCTGAGGAAGCATTGGGCAAAACCAAATCTACAACCCACCCCTGCTCCCACCCCCGAAAGCCCAAACACCTCTTCCCGTTGGCCAGGCAGGGTCTGGCTGAGGTGGGGGTGCAGAGCCACCTCCGTGCTTTCCCAGCCTGCCCCGCCAGTGCCACCTACCCTCTATTGGGCACCTGGCCACCCCTCCTGTCCACCCCCCCACCCCGGCTCCCTCAGGAGACTCCATGGCCACGACTGCCAGGGATGCTATGAAGAGCTCCTGGGGACGTGGGGATGGCAGGCTGCTCCCGAGTATCCTGAAGACACCAGCAACCCTCGCTCACTCAGTCATGGCAGGGCGTCGGCCTGGCTTTGGAATCTGACTTCTTGTGCAGAACAGGTGACTCACCTGTCTCGGGTCTGGCCAGGCCCATCTGGCTCACGTGAACGTTAGGCTGACACCAGAGAACAAGGCAGGAAAAAGCCCTCACTTAAAAACCCCCATGCCTGAGCTTCAAGGAAATGTCACCAAAACACAAGCCCCTCTGGGCACTGCTTGTGGCACCCGCAGCCTCACGGTGTTGGGAGAGACCCCTCGGGGAAGCAGCTGCTCCGGGGCCTGGCTCCAGCCCTCCAAATCCCCAGGCATGGAGGCACCGTCTAGGCACAGCACAGACCTGTTTCTGAGCTTTCTAGGAGTCAGTGACATTGTTATGACTTTACAACTTATGTATTCCTCTCCCTTTCATACATTTCTGTGCTATGCTATATCTAACACTTGAGAAGGAAGTTAGGGAAGCTGAAGAAAGCCTGAGAGAGAGGCTGAGGGAGCAGAGTTTGGGCTCAGGGCAGCATGGCCAACAACAAGCCAGGGCCACGGCAGTGAGTCCAAGACCCTGCGGCTACTGGGCTGGCTTCTGCTGGACACTGTGCCCTTGGCAGCCAAGGGCATCTGCTCTTCTGCCATGTGGAATCTCTGCAGAGCTCATTAGATGCACATGAGTGCAGATTTCCTGTGGTTAAAACTAGCAACCATCCCCATAATGGCTTCAGCTGGGCTTCATTTGATTTTTTAAAAATTCCAGATATCAGGCCGGGCGCAGTGGCTCACACCTATAATCCCAGCACTTTGGGAGGCTGAGGCAGGCAGATCACCTAAGGTCAAGAGTTCAAGACCAGCCTGGCCAACATGATGAAACTCTGTATCTACTAAAAATGCAAAAAATTAGCCAGGCGTGGTGGCAAGTGCCTGTAATCCCAGCTACTTGGAAGGCTGAGGCAGAAGAATTGCTTGAACCTGGGAGATTGAGGTTGCAATGAGCCAAAATGGCACCACTGCACTCCAGCCCGGGTGACAAAGCAAGACTCTGTCTCAAAAAAAAAAAAAAAAAAAATCCCACAAAATAAACCTTCTAGACAAAATATCAAAGCAGGCAGTGTCAGGCCTGCCCTCCCATTGCTGGAAGCTCTGGCGCTTTCATGGGTGCTCAGGAATGAGGCTTCCTCGTTCCCACATGTGGACCTTTCCATTCAGACACAGCACTGTCTGCCCTTCGAACCCTGACTTTCCAGCACTAATTACAAATAACAATTCAATGGCACAAAACAAGCTTCTCTAACACCAGGCCTGTGGCCACATGCAGCCCAGAATGGCTCTGCACGAGGCCCACCCAACACAAATTCGTAAACTTAAAACATTATGAGGCCAGGCGCAGTGGCTCATGCCTATAATCTTAGCACTTTGGGAGGCCGAGGTGGGCAGATCACCTAAGGTCAGGAGTTCAAGACCAGCCTGGCCAACACAGCAAAACCTTGTCTCTACTAAGAAAAATACAAAAATTAGCCAGGTGCAGTGGCACCCACCTGTAATCCCAGCTACTCAGGAGGCTGAGGCAGGAGAATCCTTGAACCCAGGAGGCAGAGGTTGTGGTGAGCTGAAATCACGCCACCGCACTCCAGCCTGGGTAACAGAGAGAGACTCCATCTCAAAACCAAAAAGAATTCTGAGATTGTTTCTTTGGTGATTTTTTTTTTAGCTCATCAGCTATCATTAGTGTATTTTATGTGTGGCCCAAGACAATTCCTCGTCTTCCAGCATGGCCCAGGGAAGCCAAAAGATTGGCCATGGCTGGCAGAAAGCCTTCTTCCCATTCTGCAGTACATGACATCAGGGAATGGAGATTCATTTTAATCCTACTGATGTGGGAAACCTTTCGGTGCTTTCTACAGGGGAGGCGGAGGCCAACACGCATGGCGCCCTCTCTCCTCACGAGCCGCTTTCCTCGCCTCGCCGTGCGACTCCCACCTCCACGCCCGGCCCAGCCCGCACCCCCAGGCTCCTGGAGGCTGCTGCTGCTGCTGTCGCAGGCTGAAGGGGGCAGCTTTCAAGGCCCCTCCTGGTGGGACTTGTGAACTTTCCCCACCAGCCCTCGTAAGATGCCTGTGGGGCTGATCTCAAAGAAATCTCCAGTCTAATTTACAGAGCCTCCTCTCACAAGGTTCCAGCGGCCTTGCTCCTGCCTGGTTGCTGTAGCCATGATGGCACCACAGCGGCCATCATGGCCACCACCTTTGCTGGAACGGCTGCACACACACAGCACTGGGCATAGGCAACCAGGTCTGCAAGTACCTGCGACTGTTCACCATGTCAGCCCTCAGCAGGGTGGCAGGGGGCAGCAGGGGACGGCGGCACCAAGAATGTCTCCACCAGCCACGTGACCGTGCCGCACCCCAGAGGGCACAATGCCTGCTCCCAGCCTCCCTGGGCACAGCTGCTATCCTGACGCTCTGTAAGGGGTGATGTCTTGCTTTTTACTACCGGCCTGGGGGCCAGGTGCAGGGGCTGACACCTACAGTCCCAGCACTCAGAGAGGTTGACTGGGCGGATTTCTTCAGACCAGGAGTTCAGGACCAGCCTGGGCAACACAGTGAGATCTTGTCTCTATAAAAACAAAACTTAGCCAGGCACAGCGGCTCACGCCTGTAATCCCAGCACTTCGGGAGGCCAAGGAGGGCAGATCACCTGAGGTCAGGAGTTCAAGACCAGCCTGGCTAATACAGTGAAATCCCATGTCTACTAAAACTACAAAAATTAGCTGGGCGTGGTGACACATGCCTGTAATTCCAGATACGCAGGAGGCTGAGGCAGAAGAATCACTTGAACCCAGGAGGAGGAGATTGTAGGGAGCTAAGATCCACCACTGCATTCCAGCCTGGGTGACAGAGTGAGATTCTTCAAAAACAAAACAAAACAAAACAAAAGACTGCGTCCGGAGCAAATACCAGGCTTTTACCCTTTCCTCCTCCAGCTCCTGAGTGGTTTCCTTGCAAAGGTCCTCTCTGCGGGACTCCAGGAGAAGGCCACACCACAGGAAGTACTGTGGTCCTGTCACTACCATGGATTCCCTAAGTTTAAGTTCATTTACTGAAGAGGTCTCAAGAAAATGGACAAAATCAAAAATGTCTGCCACTGGCCTTAGAAAAATACAGCTTAAATAAGTCCTAGACACTGAAGTATATATGCTATAGTTCAGCTGTAAACATTTACATCTTTTTCTTTATACTTTAGCCTTATCAGAAATTTTTCTCTATTTCAAATAAAGTTTAGATTTGAGGTTTTTTCCCATAATACATAAAACTTCACTTTTGTAGTGACCAAAAAAAGAAGAAAGAAAATGAAACTCAGTGTATTTAGGACACCTGGCAGGAGTGTGAAGCGGCATCCACCCCAAGTCACAGCCCCGATGAGGGAAGACGGGGAGTCACACTCGGTATCTCTCAGTCCTGGCTCAGCTATTCACACTGAGAGGAGGAGGATGGGGAGTCACACTCGGAGCCTCTAAGTCCTGGCTCAGCTATTCACACTGAGAGGAGGACGGGGAGTCACACTCGGAGCCTCTGAGTCCTGTCTCAGGTATTCACACTGAGAGGAGGATGGGGCACCACACTTCGTGTCTCTCAGTCCTGGTCCTGCTGTTGAACTAATGACGGAATGAATGACACGTCCTCTACGCAGCTTGAGAGAAAGGCACACACCACTTCTAACACTTGCTGACCTTTTCCGAAGCACAGGATGTTCACTCGACAGCCGCATCCAGTGCAGGGAAGGGCAGTCATTTCTACCCTTTTAAAAGGCTTAGTCTTCTTCTACCAAACAGGATTTTAAGAATAAAGAGATTTCATGCCACATTTCTTTCTTAGAAATATATAAAATTATAAATAAAATTCAAAGCCCAGGCTTTGAGGGCAGCACCCAGCTGACCCAACCGTATTAGGTGTTCTGGCTGCTGGATGGGTGGGGGTGGGTGGCAGCCAAGTGACGCAGCAGGAAACGGAGCCAGGATGGCCTTTCCCGGAGGCTGCCGCAGGCCACCAGGCGTGGGTGCCACACCACAGTCACAGGCTGCAGTCCCCCAGGCTGGAGCTGATGAAGTGGCTGCAAAATGAGGGGAGAAACCTAGAAAGGAGGGGCAGGCGAGGACATCCCCATCAGCACAGAAATGCTCCCCACGTCCTTGTCTGAGCTGAGCAGCTGACGCAGCATGTGGGAAGACTCCCGGGGCCCAGCAGCCATGGACACTGGAATACCAGGAGCGCTGAGCAGAGACCACAGCGGCCACTCACCACCCAAGAGTCTGGAGCTTGAACCTTCACAAGATAGAGACGTAAAAAGTGTCATGGGCTTCCCAGGAAAATCCAGAAAAGCCACACCTTGGCAGATCCAAGACTAAGGATGAGTCAGACGGAGGGAAAAGCCCAAGACCTGCCCGACCAGCACAAACACGGAGCCTCTTCAGGGTCATCAGCGGGAGTTCGGCCTGGGAGAACAAAGTCCAACACTTCTCAGGGGAATATAACAGATGCCAACAGAATTCAGAGTCTCCAGCAACAAACTACCATGTATTGGCTGGGCGCGGTGGCTCACGCCTGTAATCCTAGCAATTTAGGAGGCTGATGTGGGCAGATCACGAGGTCAAGAGTTCAAGACCAGCCTGGCCAACACAGGTAAACCCCGTCTCTACTAAAAATACAAAAATTAGCCAGGCGTGGTGGTGGGCTCCTGTAATCCCAGCTACCTGGGAGGCTGAGGCAGGAGAATCGCTTGAACCCAGGAGGCAGACGTTGCAGTGAGCCAAGATCCTGCACTCCAGCCTAGTCAACAAGAGTGAAACTCTGTCTAAGAAAAAAAGAAAACCTCTACCATATAAACAGCATATAAACTAAAATTCCAGCAGACCATCAGGAAGTACTGGACGTGAAGAGAAAAAGCAGGCAAAAGAAACAGATCCTGAGGGTCAAGTGTGGTGGCTCACACCTGTAATCCCAGCACTTTGGGAGACCCAGGCGAGTGGATCACTTGAAGTTAGGAGTTCAAGAACAGCCTGACCAACATGGTGAAACCCCGTATCTGCTAAAACTACAAAAAGTTAGCTGGGCATGGTGGCATGTGCCTGTAATCCCAGCTACTCGGGATGCTGAGGCATAAGAATCACTTGAACCCAGGAGGCAGAGGTTGCAGTGAGCCGAGATCACACCACTGCACTCTAGCCTGGGTGACAGAACAAGATTTCGTCTCAAAAAGAAAAAAAAGGCCAGTACAGTGGCTCACACCTGTAATCCCAGTAATCCCAGCACTTTAGGAGGCTGAGGTGGGCAGATCACATGGTCAGGAGTTTGAGACCATCCTGGCCAACATGGTGAAATCCCGAGTCTACTAAAAATACAAAAATTAGCTGGTCATGATGGCATGTGCCTGCAATCCCAGGTACTCAGGAGGCTGAGGCAGGAGAATCGCTTGAACCAGGGAGGCAGAGGTTGCAGTGAGCCGAGATCATGTCACTGCACTCCAGCCTGGCAACAGAACGAGACCCCATCTCAAAAAAAAGAAACCCCATCTCTACAAAAAAATATAAAAATAAACCAGGTGTGGTGGTGCAAGGCTGCAGTGAGCCAAGATCATACCACTACACTTCAGCCTGGGTGACAGAGTGAGAGGCTATCTCAAAAAAAAAAAAAAAAGAAAAAAAAAAGAAAAGAAAAGAAACGAAGAAATCAGAGCTGTGGCTGTCCATGGGGCAGGGGACCGATGCAAAGGGACATGAGGGACACTTTGCAGGAACTGAAATGTTGTCACGATTAGGTTTATGCGTTTATCAAAACTCACTACATTTAACAGCTGAGGCACTTTGCTGTACATACAGTTTGCCTCAATTGCCAAAAAAGACCAAAAGGGTACACAGCAAGTGTTCACAGTCGGTAGCTTTGGTATAGGGTTATAGATTTTTTTTACCTTTACGCTTTCTTGGCCTCTATAAATTTCAGCATCAAGTAGCTGTTTGTTTGGAAGCATACTTTTTAAAAAAATATTTTTCTGGCCGGGTGTGGTGGTGGCTCAGGCCTGTAATCCCAGCACTTTGAGAGGCCAAGGTGGGTGGGTCACTTGAGGCCAGGAATTTGAGACCAGCCTGGCCAACATGGCAAAACCCCTTCTCTCCTAAAATACCAAAAATTAGCTGGGCATGATCGCACACACCTGTAATTCCAGCACTTGGGAAACTGAAGCACAAGAATCGCTTCAACCTGGGAGGTGGAGGTTACAGTGAGCGGAGATCACACCACTGCACTCTAGCCTAAGTGACAGAACAAGACCGTCTCAAATATATACATATCTTTTCCTTTATTTCTTTCTAATTCCTTTTTTCTTTTTTTCTTCTTTTTTTTTTTTTGAGACAAGGTCTCACTCTGTTGCCCAGGCTGGAGTGCAGTGGTGTGATCACAGCTCACTGCAGCATCAACCTCCTGGGTTCAAGCCATCCTCAGATTTCAGCCTCTTCAGCAGCACATCACCATGCCCGGCTAATTTTTGTTTTTTCTGAGGCAGGGTCTTGCTCTGTCATCAGGCTGAAGTGCAGTGGTACAATCTCAGGTCACTGCAATCTCCACCTCCCAGATTCAAGTGATTCTCCTACCTCAGCCTCCCAAGTAGCCAGGACTACAGACATGTGCCACTGCATCCAGCTAATTTTTGTATTTTTAGTAGAGACAGGATTTCACCATGTTGGCCAGGATGGTCTCGATCTCTTGACCTTATGATCCATCCGCCTCGGCCTCCCAAAGTGCTGGGATTACAGGCGTGAGCCACCACAGCCGGCCTAATTTTTGTATTTTTTTTTTTTTTGTAGAGATGGGGTTTCACCAAGTTGTCCAAACTTGTCTTGAACTCCTGTGCTCAAGTGATCTTCCCGCCTCAGAGTCTTAAAGCACTGTAATTACAGGCATGAGCCACTGTGCCCAGTAAGAAAGTATTTTAAAATTATCTTTGTCTTCAGGAGTAGAAACACTTTTCTTCCTTGAAAGAAAATTAAGGCGGGGTCCAGAGGCTCATGCCTGGAATTCCAGCTCTTTGGGAGGCTAAAGCGGATCTCTTGAGCCCAGGAGTTTGAGACCAGCTTGGGCAACATGGCAAGATCTGGTCTCCACAAAAAAATTAAAAAAAAATTAGCCAGGCATGGTGGCATGCACCTGTATTCCCAGGAGTTTGAGGCTACAGTGAGCCATGAGCCTAGGCAACAGAGTGAGACCTTGTCTCTTAAAAAAAAAAAAAGGCCGGGTGGCTCATGCCTGTAATCCCATCACTTTGGGAGGCTGGGGAGGGCAGATCACGAGGTCCGGGATTTGAGACCAGCCTGACCAACATGGTGAAACCCCGGCTCTACTAAAAAAAAATAAAAAAATTAGGTGTGGTGGTGCATGCCTGTAATCCCAGCTACTCAGGAGGCTGAGGAAGAACTGCTTGAACCGGGGAGGAGAGGGTGCAGTGAGCCAACGTCGCTGATGTTTTTGAGACTCTGTCTCAAAAAAAAAAAACCTAATCACATACTGATAAGTCATTTAAAAAATTAAGAATCTAAAATGCTCTTCTGCTTGCCTGTGGCCATTAAGACTTGCCTTTCCCCCCGCTTCGCCTTCTGCCATGGTGGTGAGGCTCCCCCAGCCATGTGGAGCTGCAGCGTTGCTGCCATCACCGCAGCAGCCCTTCAGTGGTGGTGCTGGTGTGCGGAGCTGGGCCACACCAGAAGTCCAGGCATTCCTCCCACGGAAGGCTTCTGGACGATCACCACCACGGGTCCGGGGGAAACTACAACAACCCCCATGCAACAACTCCTAACCACTGACTACGGCCTGAAAAGAGAGTAACTGTTCTCTAGGTGCTTATCCAGGAGAATTAATAACAACTACCTGATGTGCACTCAACGACAGAAAATTTAAAAACTAAAAAATAAACAGGCTGGGTGCGGTGGCTCATGCCTATAACCCCAGCACATTGGGAGGCTGAGTCGGGTGGGTCACATGAGGTCAGGAGTTCAAGATCAGCCTGGCTAACACGGGGGAAACCCTGTCTCTACTAAAAGTATAAAAATTAGCCGGGCGTGGTGGCAGGTGCTTGTAATCCCAGCTACTCGGGAGAGATTCTCCTGAGGCAGGAGAATCACTTGAACCCGGGAGGCAGAGGCTGCAGTGAGCCGAGATCGCACCATTCACTCCAGCTTGACTGACAACAGTGAGACTCTGTCTCAAAAAAATATAATAAATAAATAAATAAATTGGTTAGATATGGTGGTCCAAAGTGTAACCCTAGCACTTTGGGAATCTGAGGTAGGTAGATCACCTGAGGTCAGGAGTTCAAGACCAGCCTAGCCGACATGATGAAATCCCATCTCTACTAAAAATACAAAAAATTAGGCCAGGTGAGGTGGCTTATGCCTGTAATCCCAGCACTTTCAGAGACAGAGGCGGGTGGATCATGAGGTCAGGAGTTTGAGACCAGCCTGGCCAACATAGTGAGACCCCATCTCTACTAAAAATACAAAAAATTAGCCAGGCATAGTGGTGGGTGCCTGTAATCCCAGCTACTCAGAAGGCTGAGGCAGGAGAATCACTTGAACCCGGGAGGCAGAGGCTGCAGTGAGCCGAGGTCGTGCCACTGCACTCCAGCCTCAGCAAGAGTGAGACTCCACCTCAAAAACAAATTTAAAAATAAATAAATAAATACCTGTGATCCCAGCACTTTGGGACGCTGAGGTGGGCAGATCACTTGAGGTCAGGAGTTCGAGACCGGCCTGGCCAACATGGTGAAACCCTGTCTCTATTAAAAATACAAAAACTATGTAAAAATGTCCCTAGCGAGAAACAGTAAAAAAAAAAAAAAAAAAAGAAAAAGAAAAAAAAATACAAAAATTAGCTGGGTGTGGCAGCGGACGCCTGTAGTCTCAGCTACTCGGGAGGCTGAGGCAGGAGAATCGCTTGAACCCAGGAGGCAGAGGTTGCAATGAGCTGAGATCGTGCCACTGGACTCCAGCCTGGGCGACAGAGTGAGACTCCATCTCAAAAAATAAAACAAAGTAAAATAAAGCAACTACTAAAATAGCAAAATAAAAAATAATTGATAAATAAATAAAAAGTTCTGTAAGAAGTAGAAGCCGGGCACAGTGGTCCACATCTGCAATCCCAGCACTTTAAGAGGCTGAGGCAGGTGGCTCACCTGTGCTCAGGAGTTAGAGATCAGCCTGGACAACATGGTGAAACCTCATCTCTACCAAAAATACAAAAACTTAGCCAGGCATGGTGGTAGGTGCCTGTAGTCCCAGCTACGTGGGAAGCTGAGGCACAAGAATTGCTGGAGCCTGGGAGGTGGAGGTTGCAGTGAGCTGAGATTGCACCACTACAGCCTAGCCTGGGTGACAGAGTGAGAGTCTGTCTCTCAAATAAAAATAAAAAGGAGAAAGAAATGAGGAAAAACATTTCTTATATAGATTTTATGGGAAAAATATGAATTTGACTTTTGTTTACAAACCAAAGTCCACATTACCATACCTGAAAAAGCAGCTACAGAACAATACATCTCTGTTCTTTCCTATGGCCTTCAGAGCTCCCCAGGTGTGCTGAGCAGACAGACGCCTTCCTCTCTCATCTTCTCACCCCTGTGCCCGGTGACACACGGTGCCTGTCTGCTGGGTCTGGGCTATGAGAAGAAGCTGAGAAGCCTCCACCCTCTCTCCAACTTACTCTGGCTCTAGGAATTTCTCTCTGCCATCTTCACGTCACCCACCCGAGCCTTTATATGACCTGAGAGTCTTCAGCCTAGGTTCATATGAAGTACAGACTTCACATGGAAAGAAGCCGAAGGAGCCTAGGTGAGCTTTTGCTTGTGTTGCAGTAAGAGAAAGCTGCAGAAAACAAGGGTACGGTGACCTGTGAGCCTTCCACCACGCACAGGAGCCGCCTTCTGAAGAGCATGCCAGAAGCTGGGTGGGCGCTGTGACAGCAGACGGGTGGAGCACGGCACTAGGAAGGGGCTACGCGTTTGCCCTGCCAGTCGACGACAATCAAAGACTCAACAGACAGTGTTCTCCAAACTTAACAAAATATCAGGCACATTTCACTACATGAAGACAACCTCAAGTATAAATAATGTCTAGAAAAGGTGAGTATTCACAGGCTGGGGCGCGATGGCTCACACCGGTAATCTCAGCACTTTGGGAGGCTGAGGCGGGCGGATCATGAGGTCAGGAGATTGAGACCATCCTGGTCGACATGGTAAAACCCCATCTCTACTAAAAATACAAAAATTAGCTGGGTGTGGTGGTGTGCACCTGTAATCTCAGCTACTCGGGAGGCTAAGGCAGGAGAATCACTTGAACCCAGGAGATGGAGGCTGCAGTGGGCCCCGAGATTGCTCCACTGCACTCCAGCCTGGGCAACAGAGCAAGACTCCAAAAAAAAGAGAAAAGAAAAGGTGAGTATTCACAAATAATGGCTGATGTGCATAAAATTGTTTCCCTTTCTGAAACAAACCAACCATATTTACAAAAACCAAAACCATCTTAACAATCACAGCTGTCACTTTTCTATAGGAAAATCTTCATGTGTAAATGATTCTCCACAGCTCCCTTTTCCAGAAAGGTGGGCAGGAGCCTTGTGAGCCAAGGCGAGTCTTGCACAGTGGTGCAGGCGCCAGGCGGCCGGGGGCTCAGTACACATCATGTCTTTCCACTTATCCCCAGGTTACCTCCTTCCGTTCAGCGTCAGCGTGGATCTTGGCCTGGTTTGCGGCAGCTTCTCGGTAGGTGCTGGCATGTTTGGCTTGTTCAAACATCGTCTTTAGCTGCTGTGCGGTGTTGAGCAAGGAGTTGACCATCTCTTCTAGGTACAGCCAGCTCCGTGGCTCCGAGAGCTCCAGCCCATTCACCATTGCAGGAGGTGACGCTTTGGTGGGAGTCGGGGGTGGGACTGCCAGGGCAGGCAGGGATGTCAACACTAGAGCATTTGCCAAGCAAAATAACAAAGAAGTTAATACATTTCCTATTTATGGCCTCCATGAAAAATTCTCATCACCTGGCACAATGGCTCATGCCTGTAATCCCCACGTTTTGGGAGGCTGAAGTGGAAGGATCACTTGAGCTCAGGAGTTCAAGACCAGCCTGGGCAACATAGCAAGACCTTGTCTCTACAAAACAAAAACAAAAACAACTAGCTGGGCATGGTGGCATTCACCTATGATCCCAGTTACTCAGGAAGCTGACGCAAGAGGCTCACCTGAGCCCAGGTGGTCAAGGCTACAGTGAGCCATGATTGTACCAATGCCCTTCAGCCTTGGTGAGCTAGTGAGACCCTGTCTCAGAAAGAAAAGAAAAGAGGTCGGGCATGGTGGTTCACACCTGTAATCCCAGCATTTTGGGAGGCCAAGGTGGGCAGATCACTTGAGGTCAGGAGTTTGAGGCCAGCCTTGTCAACATGGGGAAACCCCATCTCTACCAACAAAATACAAAAATTAGCCAGGCATGGAAGCTTCTGTAATCCCAGCTACCTGGGAGGCTGAGGCATGAGACTCACTTGAACCCGGGAGGCAGAGGTTGCAGTGAGCCGAGATCAAGCCACTGCACTCCAGCCCGGGTGACAGAGCGAGACTCCATCTCAAAAAATAAAAAACAGAAAAGAAAACTCTCACCAAATGTTGGGAAGTAAGGTAAAAAACTGACCAACAGGCCGGGTGTGGTGGCTCACGCCTGTAATCCAAGCACTTTGGAGGCCAAGGTGGGTGGATCACCTGAGGTCGGGAGTTCAAGACCAGCCTGACCAACGTGGTGAAACCCCGTCTTAAAAACAAAACAAAACAAAAAAAAAAAACAAACTGACCAACAAACAACAAATCACTGCCTGACATCCCCCCAGCTTGCACCAGAAGTGAGGTGTCCATCCCTTCTTACTCCACCCACTCAGCTCCACATTGTAAAATCATCTGAATGTGCCTGCTGGACCCGGACATGTTCACAGAATCAGCCCCGAGGGCAATGACCGGGGAAAGAAGTGGCCCCAGGCTAAATTTTTTTTTTTTGAGACAGTGTTTTGCTCTGTTGCCTAGGCTGGAGTGCAGTGGCATGACCTTGGCTCACTGCCCTCCCAGGTTCAAACAATTATCCTGTTTCAGCCCCCCAAAGCCAAGATTACAGGCATCTACCACCATGCCCAGCTAATTTTTGTATTTTTAGTAGAGACAGAGTTTCACCATGTTGACCAGGCTAGTCTTGAACTCCTGTCCTCAGGTGATCCACCTGCCTCGGCTTCCCAAAGTGCTGGGCCACTTCCCACAGTGGCGTGAGCCACTGTGCCTGGCCCCAGGCTAACTCTTATAAACAGTAAAGCTGACAAAAGAATTCCTGGTTTCAGTTCTGCTCACCCAGAAAGTCATCTTGGGTGCCTGCAGTCACACACGGGGGATTTATTAAAGATAATAGGAGTTCGGTTTCTTTTCTTTTCTTTTCTTTTCTTTTCTTTTTTTTTGAGATGGAGTCTTGCTCTTGTTGCCCAGGGTGGAGTGCAATGGTGCGATCTCGGTTCCCTGAAACCACCTCCCGCCCAGGTTCAAGCAATACTTTTGCCTCAGCCTCCCGAGTAGCTGGAATTACAGGCATGAGCCACCATGCCCAGCTAATTTGTGTATTTTTAGTAGAAACAGGGTTTCTCCATGTTGGTCAGGCTGGTCTCGAACTCCCGACCTCAGGTGATCCATCTGCCTCTGCCTCCCAAAGTGCTGGGATTACAGGCATGAGCAACCGGGCCCGGCCGGGTTTCTTACAATTGGAGAAGAAAGCTACAAAGTGGGAAAGGAAAGGAAGTAGAACAAACGCTGAGGTTCTGTACTGAAACTGGAGACGCTGGGGCAAGTCATGGCTTTCAACACACACAGACCTAGAGCACAACTGTGCACATGTACGCATGAGCACGCTCCCGACTTCTGCGCACCAAGGCAGCCGGGAACAGAGATCCAGGAGCCTCAGGCACAGGTCGCACCAGGGTCGAGTGGTTGATGGGAATCCCCAGCCCTCCAGGAGAAAAAGCCCTGATTTAAAGCATTTGCCGACTTCTTTGTATAAATACTTCATCAACACCCGCCCTGCATTTCTTTTTTGGATCTATAGAGATGGGGTCTCCTCATGTTGCCCAGGCTGGTCTCAAACTCCTGGCCTCAGCTTCCTAAAGTGCTGGGATTACAGGGGTGAGCCTTCGCACCCAGCCCTGAGATGAGCTTTAAAGATGGAAAGAGTTTAAATAGGTGTCTCACATCTGTAATCCCAGCACTTTGGGAGGCCAAGGAGGGTGGGTCACTTGAGGTCAGGAGTTCGAAACCAGTCTGGCCAGAATGGCGAAATCCCTGTCTCTACTAAAAATATAAAATTTAGCTGGGTGTGGTGGTGTGCGCCTATAATCCTAGCTACTTGGGAGGCTGAGGCAGGAGATTGCTTGAACCCAAGAGGCGGAAGTTGCAGTGAGCAGAGACTGCACCACTGCACCCCAGCCTGGGCAACAGCACAAGACTCTGTCTCAAAAAAAAAAGTGCAATTGATCAAAGGAAAAATCAAAGTTAAAATGTGTTTACAGTGTATCGTCATTTTAAAGATTTAGACCGCATGTGATACTAAACTTGCTTTTTCATTCTTTCACCAGGTACCAAATGTCCATGCTTGCTCTGGAGAGACCAAGACCTAACTGCAGAGTGTCTGCCCTCACAGAGAAGACGACAGCAAATTCATCAGTAAGAACTTCAGGCTTCACAGGCTAATTGGTTGCTAGGGGAGTGCCTTGCTGTTGTACCAAAAGCAGCTTCCACTGCACACACATGAATGGATGTGGCTGTGTCGATAAAACTTTATTTACAAACATAGGCAGTGGGCCACTTTGCCAGTCACTGATCTAATGCATCGACAACAACAACAAATGAAAACCAAACCAAAACAAATCCTATTTCACTTAGAAATTCTTTCACACAATTCTGAGGACAATAGCCTGTACATGTGTGAATTCTTTCAAACCCACCTATTTTGGGATGCGATGTTGGCAATGCAGCCTCTGGAAACGGTGCAATCTGGCAGCTGTCCTGATAGCCGGGGTAGTGAGGCTCGGGGTGGCTGGCCCTGCATGGCGGCTGCACACCGGCCTCTTGGACTGTTGGCAAGAAAAGCGACAGGGAGCCTTGGGGTGGTTGTCTGCACAGCCGACTAAATACCTCGCTCCATGGCTGTGCCATTCGATACACAGAGTAGCTTACGGCCACTCGTGGCTACCGACCCCTGAAATGTGGTGAGCCTGAACTGCTGACATGATAGGATTGGTGACATAGCAGGTGAAATAAAATATATTATGGAAATTAGTTCCAGCTATTTCCTTTATTTTTCTCAATGTGGCTAATAGAATATTTTCCAGCGTGCATCTGGCTAGGATGCGTTTCTGTTTCACAACCCTGGTCAAAAGCAGGGCCAGGCGTGGTGGCTCACACCTGTCATCCCAGCACTTTGGGAGGTGAGGCAGGCGGATCATGAGGTCAGGAGTGTGAGACCAGCCTGGCCAACATGGTGAAACCCCGTCTCTACTAAAAATACAAAAATTAGCTGGGCGTGGTGTCATGCATCTGTAATCCCAGCTACTTGGGAGGCAGAGGCAGGAGAACTGCTTGAACCCAGGAAGCAGAGGTTGCAGTGAGCCGAGATCACGCCACTGCACTGCAGCCTGGCGGACAAAAGCAAGACTTCATCTCAAAAAACAAAAATAAACAGAAGCCGGCAGATGGAGAGTATTTTCAGCTTTGCCAGCTCTGGGGTTTGTCACAAGTAACCTGCTCCCATACGCTGACCCCACCCACACTGCACCACCCACCTGATGTGGCTCACATGCTGTCCCCACAACAAACGCCTGGTTCCAGGCCCCACTCGAGGTGCCCAGCAGCCTACGCAGCCCAAAGTGGCATTGGTAATGTGATGTCACAGCCAAGGATGCAATGAAGATGTGAGAATTGGGTGATGTGATGTCACAGTCAAGGGCGCACTGAGGATGTCAGGTAGGCACTGGAGCAGCTCACCTGTGGCTCCTGTGAAGACATCGCCCTGGGCTGGACTCTCTGATATGACAGCAGTGGCCTCCACTGTGGATGCTCGGTCAAAGGTCAGTGCCCCGGAGGTGGTGATTTGTCCTGAGGGGGTCACGGTGACTGGAAAGGCAGAAGCACATTTCACGCGGCCAGGCCAGACAGTGGTGCTCACGGCACACAGGTCCTGTGCCACCCACGGGTGCCAGTCCTTGTGGGGGCCTGGCTGAAGTGCGGGCAACGGTGGCCGTACCCTCACATGCAAAGGACATGGGAGAAAGCCCAGACCTTGAAGACCCCACAGAAGAAAGCGAGGATGGTAGCTCGCCACCACCAATTGTTATGTTTATATTGTGAGCCATGGAAATGTGCTGCCAGCCAGAAAACAAACATAAAATAAAACTTTAAATGATTTTTAAATACGTGTGGTTTGAATCAAGAAAAAGTCTTTCATCCAAGCTGAAGGTAAAAAGCGGCCGCGTCCTATAGCACGGCTGCCTCTCCAGTCCAAAGAAATCCCAGCGATGGATTGGGAGACTCCGCTGCCGTGGAACAGTTCCCGTACCTACCACCCAGGGCCTCAGGAAGGAGCCGACAGGGTGTTTCAGAAAGACCTTGCTCTATAAATGCAGAAGTCCAGACTTATATTACCTAAGGCTCATTACGAATACATTTTCTTCTATTACTGCCTCTCCCCGTTTAAATCTGGTCTGTACAAAAAATAAACACATGAGCTGGGCATGGTGGTGCTGGCCTGTGGTCCCAGCTACTTGGGAGGCTGAGAGGGGAGGAGTGCCTGAGCCTGGGAGACCGAGGCTGAGCCAGGACCCTGACGCTGCCCTCCAGCCCGGCCACAGACAAGCCCCCAGACCTCTCTGCAGGCTTCGTCCAGCACCCTGAGAACCAGTCACCTAGGACGCACTTGTCAGGAAATGTCCCCAGTCACGTGCAGGGCACTGGGCACAGTGCTCCTCACACTGGCAAATGGCCCAGGACAGGGCCAACAGTGCCTGGGTCCCAGGGAAGCAAGCAGCGCTGGGCACTGGACAGCCCTTCCGTCCCAGGGCCACAGAGTAAAGGAAGGAGTGGGAAGGCGCTGACAGCCCTCCTGCCACACGACGTGCCTTAGAAATGGGCGTCCCACAGCAGCTGTGGGAGTGGGAACGAGAGAAGGTAGTGCACTTAGGTCACCTCAGTAAACGAGAGCTGTGTGTTCTCAAACTCACAGGTGGTGGCCGCGGTGGCTGGAAGCAGCGTGATGTTCTTGGGGGAGTCCTTCTTTACAGGCGCTGTGGGCAGCTCGTTCTCCTTCTTGCGCCTTTTGTAAGGCACAAAAAGCCTGACGGGGCCACTCTGGGGGAGAAAGGCAGAGTTGGACAGGCCACCACGTTCATGTGTGCAAAAGCTATGCTGCTCCTTAAATGGGGGCACCCAGGGGTGTGTGAGTCACATGGTGAGACCACAGCAAGATGGCAATCGCCCCTAAAGTCCCCACCTCTTTAGGCCCTGAATCCCCTAAAATGACAGAAAGGATGCTTTTAAAAAGAACATACGGGCTGGGCGAGGTGCTCACGCCTGTAATCCCAGCACTTTGGGAGGCTGAGGCGGGTGGATCACCTGAGGTCAGGAGTTCGAGACCACCCTGGGCAACATGGTAAAACCCTGTCTCTATTAAAAATACAAAAATTAGCCAGATGTGGTGGTGCACCCCTGTAATCCCAGCTACTCGGGAGGCTGAGGCAGGAGAATCGCTTGAACCTGGGAGGTGGAGGTTGTAGTGAGCCAAGATCATGCCAATGCACTCCAGCCTGGGTGACAGAGCAAGAATCTATCTCAAAAATAAACAAACAAACAGTTTCTATCTCTTCATTGCCATTCTCCAGTTAAGGAGATATTGTCTTCAGGCCTTCCAGGAAGTCTCTCGCTGTGGTTTCCCTCAGTCTTCCGAACATATTTAGGGTGGCTACTGAAGCCTTTGTCTGTTCACCCCACATCGGGCCCTCTCCCAGGCACTGTCTGCTGCTTGCTTTCTTCCTGTGCACGGTTCACACTTTCCGGGTTCCTCGCATGTCTTACAGTCTTAAGAGTCACACAATGCAAGCGAGACACGGTAGCAACAGTGGAGAGCCGTTCTCCTTCCTCTGGGCTCCCTGCTACCATTTGCTTGTTGATCATTCAAGGACGGGCTGGATGCTTTGCTGAGCCTCGTTCTCCGGTGGCAGCCTCTGCTGCTGCTCCTCTGAGGGTTCCGCCCTGGGGGTGTGCAGTCACCTTCGGTGATGGGGGTTCTGGCTGTCTCTCTCCCTCATCTCTGTCAAGCTGTTGGTTTAGTCAAGTGTCAGAATCAGCGAGCTGCCAGCTGGCTGTTCCATTACTTACACGCTGCTCTGCTCCACTGTCTGAGCCAATTAAATTAGGGCTTCTTTACCAAGGGGTTAGAGCTTTAAGGTTTGTTTCCCAGGTGGGTCCGTAGCTGTGGCTTTCCTTGGCGAGCTCTCTGGTCAACTTGCTGACAAGTTTACTTTCCCGCTTCTGTAATGGTGCTGCCGGCCTCCTCTTAACTACTTGCCACCAGAATGTCCATTGCTCTCCAGGGCACTTTTAGGCTTCAACGTCCCCGCACTGTTTCAAATCAAGTCAGTTCCTTTGGGAAGGGCTTTGGAGCTGTCTGTCCTTACGGCCTGTCTCTCTTGGGCTGAACGTCTGAGCCCCTGCTCCCGACCTGGAGGTAGGGATGGTGCTTGCATTTATCAGGGAACCTTGCTGCATCAGCAGGGCTCCGCTTGGGGGCAGCAGCCTCTCACTGCATGGACCCTCCACCCTATGGGTAATCTGGGTTGAGGGAAATTGGGGCCTCCCTATGCTTGGCTTGCCATGCCTGGGTAAAGCCTCTGCCCCCTGAGTGGGGCTGACTTAAGAGGCTTTCCAGTCACACTTCCCTGGATCTGACTGCCACTTGGAGCTGAAGGGGTACAAAAATGCTGGTGGCCTGCGCCTCCCAGTGGGATACCACATCCCTTGATTGGGAGCTGTGAGGAGGGGGAGCCCTGTTTTCTTGGCCACAATCATATAGAGGAGTGGAGCCTCCTCCATAGGGAGCTGGGGGCAGAAAGGGAGGGAGGGAGCTGGTCATCGTGCAAATCTCACAACCCTCACTGTTCTTCCCAACACTTAGGACATTTTCCTGGATGTTTCTTTATTTGCTGTATGCCCCTAGGGCAATTTCCAGAGACTTTCAGGGCTTATTTTTTAAATAATATTCAGTAGTTATTTCTCTGGGGAGTCAGTCCATTGAGCTCATCACACAGTAATTCCAGAAGTGGAATCCAAAAGTTTTAAAATTTGATAAAGTCCAATCCGAGAGATCCTAGTTCTAACTGCAGGTAAGGAAGATTTTCCAACGTGTTTTCTCCTAAAAGTGTTATCGTTTTACCTTTTACTTTAGATCCATGGCCCATTTTGAATTCGTTTTTGTATAAAGTGTGATGCTGCGGTCATCCTTTGTCTCTGCGTGTGAACATCCAGTCACTCCAAGGGCATTTGCTGGAGTCCACCACGACGCTCCAGTCAGACCCAGATCCAGGGGTCTCTCCCTCTGCCAGCACCACACGGTCTTGATTAATGTCACGACCTAGTAAGCCTTAAGACCCCACAATGCGATTTCACCCATTTTAGACTTTTATTTCAAAACTGTTTTGGCTTTTTTAGTTCCTTTACCTTTCTGTATAAATTTTTAAATCAGCTTGTCTGCATCTACAAAGAATTGTTGTGATTTTGTTAGTAACTGTGTTAAACCTATGAATCAACTTGGGAAAAAGTCACATCTTTACTATACGGAGTCTTCCAATCCACAGACACAGAATGTCTTCTGAAGTATTTAAATCTTCTCTGGTCTCTTTCTTCAGCATTTTCGAGTCTTCCACATACAAATCCTGCACATGACTTCCTAGGTTGGCATCTAGGTCCTCCAGTGTTTTGGAGCCACTGAAAATGATCCACCCTGCAGGCTAAACTGCCAGATGGGACTGATGCCATCTCCCTGCTCTTCACTCCTGCAGTGTCTCTGCGTCTCACCTACTGGCGTTTCCAAATCAACTTCAACATTACTTTACGTTCACAAGATGGTTTTTCCACTAGAATCACGTGAAATCTATATGTGAACTAGACTATTCTAGAATGTTTAGTTTTTCACCCCAAGAACACGGTAGGTCTCTCCATGTTACTTTATTTTTTTTTGTGATAGAGTCTCGCCAGGCTGGAGTGCAGTGGCGTGACCTCGGCTCGCTGCCACCTCCGTCTCCTGGATTCAAGTGTTTCTCCTGCCTCAGCCTCCTGAGTAGCTGGGATTACAGGTGCCCGCAACAACACCTGGCTAATTTTTGTATTTTTAGTACAGACAGCGTTTCACCATCTTGGCCAAGCTGGTCTTGAACTCCTGATCTCCTGACCCACCCGCCTCAGCCTCCCAAAGTGCTGGGATTACAGGCATGAGCCATTGTGCCCGGCCAATTTTAAGATATTTTAAAATATAATTCAACATTGAGGGAGGCTGAAATGAAACTAGTATGTTCATATGTTACAAATTAGTGTAACGTATGAACATTTGAAAGCTACACAGCAATATATATCAAAATTAATGAAAATTATTTTGGAGCCGGGCGCGGTGGCTCATGCCTCAAATTCCAGCACTTTGGGAGGCTGAGGTGGGCAGATCACATAAGGTCAGGAGTTCAAGAGCCGCCTGGCCAAGACGGTGAAACCCCATCTCTGCTAAAACTACAAAAATTAGCTGGATGTGCTGTTGGGTACTTGTAATCCCAGCTACTCGGGAAGCTGAGGCTGGAGAAGTGCTTGCACCCAGAAGGCACAGGTTGCATTGAGCTGAGATCATGCCATTGCACTCCAGCCTGGGTGACAGAGCAAGACTCCATCTCAAAAAAAAAAAAAAAAAAGGCCAAGCACTGTGGCTCACCCCTGTAAACCCAGCACTTTGGGCGGCTGAGGGAGGCGAATCACCTGAGGTCAGGAGTTCAAGACAGGCCTGGCAAATATGGCAAAACCCCATTTCTACTAAAAATACAAAAATTAGCCGGGTGTTGTGGCACAGGCCTATAATCCCAGCTACTTGGGATGCTAAGGTAGGAGAACTGATTGAACCTGGGGGGCCGAGGTTGCAGTGTGCCAAGATCGTACCACTGCACTCCAGCCTGGCCGACAGAGTGAGACTCTGTCTCAAAATAAATAAATAAATAAAAGTAAAATTATTTTGGGTCTTTTTGAAGCAGTTAAGAATTTAGAATAAGGAAATGTGTCAAAAAGACATTCAAAGCTCTCTACATGAATAAATTTACAGTAGCATTTTTCTGACACGTTACAAATTGCAGAATATAAAACGGCACATACACATTTATTGCAGCCATTAGGAAAAGTGCGTATGTTTAGTTTTAGAGTTAAGGGGGTGACATTATAACCACTTTTCTTTTTTTTTTTTTTTTGAGTCAGAGCGGTCTATTGCCAGGCTGGAGTGCAGTGGTGAAATCTCGGCTCACTGCAACCTCCACCTCACGGGTTCAATCAACTCTCCTGCCTCAGCCTCCTGAGAAGCTGGGATTACAGGTGTGCACCACCATGCCAGGCTAATTTTTTTTATTTTTAGTAGAAACAGGGTTTCACCATGTGGTCCAGAATGATCTCGATCTCCTGACCTTGTGATCTGCCCACCTCAGCCTCCCAAAGTGCTGGAATTATAGGCGTGAGCCACTGTGCCCGGCCCCACTTTTCATTATTTAAGGAGCTTTCCATAAATGCTCTTTGAACAACATCTTGAGGGCCAGCCACGTGCCCCCATCGAGACATCAGGATTCACTGTGGTGTATCCGGGAGCAGGGGACAGAGCAGCCCGGAGAAGTGAGGATGCATCTCTCTCCAAGGCAGAAGGCAGGAGGGACGCAGCCAAGAGGCCAAGGGCTGTGGGACCCACTCAGCCACCCCAGCCCCACCAAGTGCTCCTACTCCAGACGTGCTGGCAACTTACCAAGGTCATGTCGTCGCAGCAGGCAGCACAGGTGCAAGAGGCAGCGTGAGGGTTTAAGATCCCGTCCTGAAATGTACAAAGTCAGCCCCTAAACGTGAATCATTCCATACTAGAAGATTTCAACCAGTTTTACCACTTACCTGCCATTCATAAAGATAAAAATTCTTTTTTTTTTTTTTTTTTTTGAGACAGGGTCTTGTTCGGTAGCCCAGGCTGGAATGCAGTGACACCTTCTTGGCTCACTGCAACCTCCACCTCCCCAGTGCAAGTCAATCTCATGCCTCAGCCTCCCAAGAAGCTGGGATTACAGGCCTGTGCCACCACACCTGCCTAATTTTTATATTTTTAGTAGAGACAGGGTTTTGCCATGTTGGCCAGGCTGGTCTTGAACTCCTGGCCTCAAGCAATCCACCTGCCTCAGCCTCCTGAAGTGCTGGGAGAAGTGCTGGGATTATAGGCGTGAACCATGGCGCCCAACTTATAAAAATAAAAATTCTGAGAAATCAGGGCCAGATGCTGTCTCTACTAAAAATACAAAACAAATAGCTGGGCATGGTGGCTCATGCCTATAGTCCTTGCTACTGGGGAGGCTCAGGCAGGAGGATAGCTTAAACCCAGGAGGCAGAAGTTACAGTGAGCCAAGATCATGCCACTGCACTCCAGTCTGGGTGACACAGTGAGACTGTCTCAAAAAAAAAAAACCGGTAACTTCCAGATCCTTCTCTTTTTCACAGTGCCATTATTGGTGGTAGGATCTACCTCTTTTCTTTCAAGAATTTGCAGAAGACTCTACAAGAACTGCTTCCTTAACGCCACCCAAGGAGCTAAACTGGAATAGGGATTAGAAGGCCTCTTCTCCTAGGAGCACACTGAAGAGAAGTTAGGTGACTTTGAAAGGGTCACAGGCGCTCAAACAGAAGCCGTGATCTTAACTTCTGCTCTTCTCATTTTCTATGTATTTGTGCCTATTCTGTGCCAGGCGCTGTGACATCATGCACTCATCCCAACAATCCTCACAGGGTCAAGATCACCATCATCCCACGTAAAACATCAGGAAACTGAAATACAGAGAGGGTAACTCGCCCAAAGTCACACAGGCAGCGAGTGGAGGCCTCAAACCCCATCTGTCTGACCCCGTGGTCTGTGCCCCCTCCACCAGGTGGGCCACCTAGGAGGGCCCCACATCCGAGCTGTGTGCTGAGCCTGGGTGAGGACGCACGTCCAATACCTGGATGAGGCACTGCAAGGGCCGGCCTGCGTAGCGAATGCTTCTCTTCCAGTCCTTACTGCTGGCTCTTCCTGCCACGGCCTCAAACTCGGTGGGACTGTACCAGTTCTCCCCCTGCTTGATGCACCGCCCCCGGCCGCCTGCAAGGAAGGGCAGCAGTCACAATGACAGCAGGTGGGAATGTCACCCCGCAGTTGCCTCCCTCCTGGCACCTCCTCTGCTGCTCCACCAGCACCAGTGCTCCAGCGGCTCACGCAGTCTCACTCACCTGTGTGCTCGGCCTCAACAGCCACGTCTGAGCCACCAAGGGTCTGCCTTTGTGGCCTGTGCCTCTGACCCCATGTGACCTCTCCACCCACTGTCTGCAGTCACTGCAAGCTCAACCCGTCCCACACTGAGCACCTCTGGTACCTACTTCCGGAGCCTTGGTACCTACAAGTCCCAAGCTGACCTGGCAACTGGAGGAACCGGTCCCAGCCCTGCCTCCCTCCTGCCTCCCTTCCACTTCCGCTCCCGCTTGTCTCCCATCTCATGGGTCATGATGGCTTCTCAGCTCACCCCCAAATGGTTCCCAGGCCCATCCCTGCCCTGCGCCTCTCCAAGGCCTCAGCTGCAGTTCACAGGAAATGGGTGTCACTTGCACCTACTGTCTTTTTAACTAGTATTATGTGCCAGGACTTTCGTCTTTCTCAGCCTCCAATTTATCCTGGGGGGATTACAAATGGGAATACAGCTTTGACGTCTGAAGCCACAGTCCTCACCTGAGCCGAGCCTGCTCTTGTACAGCGTGCCACTGATGTTCCGGCACCGCACAGGCAGCTCGCTGTCGTACACGGAGGGGTCCCAGTTGTATTTGGTTCCACCTTTTTCTTGGCCGGGAGCCAGAGGAGTTGGAGGAGACTGAGGACCTTGGGCAGAGAAGGGGTATGAAGGTGAGAGGCAGGACGCCTGCTGGGGAAGTACCGCAGGCACACTCATCTCACAGGCACCCACCTCCCCGCAGCACTGCCTCCTTCACTGTGGAGAAACTTCTCAGCCAGGAAAACCTCACGGCTCCTACTTAAAATCTATTAATATCTGATATTCAAAATTTACCACAAAAAGAAACAAACAAACAATTAAATCCCTGAAATAAATTCTAGATACTCTGCAACGTGTTTTGCCCAAGGCCTAGGGTGCAGGCCCTGCTGTACCTGGGGTGAGGGGGGCCGCTGGGCCCTTCAGCCCGGTGGTCTCCACAATGCTGCCATCCGTGTGCACGACAATCAGTGTGGCTTTTTCGGTGTTCAGGCTGTCCCCGATCTGAAGGGCTGTCCTACCCGACTGTAAGGAAAAACGGCTCCATCAGGTCACGTCTGAGCAGGACACCGGCCTGTCACTGAGCCGAGCTGTGCTGCCTCCAGCAAGGCTCTGGCTATTATACCAAGAAGGGCAGTTCACCTCGGCATCCTGTATCTTTTCCAAAGACACCTCCAAAAGACTTAAAAACAGAGCTCAGAGCAAGAAGAGACAATGCCTACGTCTGCGTGGTGCTGAGGGAAATGCGTGCCATCGTTTGTTATAGGGAAAGAATAAATGTGCTCTGCAAATAGGAAACACCCTAACTTCCACCTGAGCAGCTCCCACAAGGTCAGTTTTCATGGAGGGTTTCCAGCAGACCAAGATGGCCACCACAGACGAGGCTTCGTGCAGGCCTCCCTCTCAGGCCCTGGCCCCAGAGGCCCCTACAGATGGCGGCTAGAGACCAGGGCCTCAAATCCACATTTCCAGACTGGCTGAATGCTGCTGCGACTGCTGACTGCTTCCTCTGGACAAGTCCCAAAATCACTCTTGAAGCTGCCCAGATCCCACCACAGGCAGCAGAGTCCCCATGCCCAGCCAGCACTGCTGGAACTTGAACCCCACCCTGGCCGCATCATCCAGCAAACTCTGGCCTCCAGGCTCTGTTCACCCAGCTGTGGGGCAGACCAGAGATCTCCAGGGGCCTCTCCAAACCCAGCGTTCCGGGTGCTCCAAGGTTTTCATTTTGAATATGAAACCAACTGAGGCAAAGCGAGAAGACAACTGTTTCTTACATCTGAAAACGTCACTTTCACATCAGGGCACTAAGCAGAAGTTTATCATGGAGTTGAGGGACCCCCAACACACATGCCTGGCGCCTGGGCTCCCGGAAGTCCAAGGGCCAACACCTCACACGGGGGGTCCTGCCCTGTGCCTGAGTCACCGCAGATCTGCGGCTCTTCACTGAGAAAGGAAATGTCTCGTGATTGTTTAAGAGTCACAGGGTGTTTTTCTTAGTTATTTGAGAGCACACACTGCTGGGCTGTCAGTTTCCAAACAGGGGCACACCAGTCTCCAGTATTCCTGGCCTGGAGGGAAGAAGACCAGCCTCGCCCTCTGCAAGCCACCCCTGCTCCCTGACATCAGCACATTCCAGGCACCCATAGGTGCCTTGGGCTTCAGCCCCTCTAGGAGATGAGGAAAGCCCAGACCCCGCCACCAGGAAGGAGCAGCCTGACTGAAAGGACAGATGGCCACGTGGCTGTGGGTCGGCTTGTGTGTGTTCCAACATCCATCAGAACTAAACCAAGTTTCTGGGCTGGGCGCAGTGGCTCACGCCTGTAATCCCAGCATACTGGGAGGCCAAGGTGGTAGCTGCCTGAGGTCAGGAGTTCAAGACCAGTCTGGACCACATGGTGAGCCCAGGAGGTAGAGGTTACCAACGAACCGAGATTGCACCACTGCACTCCAGCATGGGTGACAGAGT
>CAUYLG010022419.1:0-22248 GCA_963573385.1 Cacajao melanocephalus | reverse complement strand
TTTGACCTATGGGCTATTTAGAAGTCTGTTTTATTTCCAAATACATAGGGATTTCCCAGATTTTTTTCTGTTGTTGATTTCTAACTTTTTTTTTTTTTGCCCTTACTACTCTTCAGCAATTTCCCAATCTTCTCAAGTATTTACATTACCTTTTTATCTGTAGGATTATATACCAAGAAAGCAAAACAAAACAGACCAGCCACCGGCTCGAACCGAACCCCCGCCGTCCTTAGAAACTGATTTTTCTGTTTTGTTTTGTTTTCTGGCAGAGTCTCGATCACCACCCTACTTCCACCCCCCACTAAGGTTCTTGCTCAATCTCCCTAGAAAACCTGAATTGTTTCATCGCTTCCAGTCAGCCCCCTACGTGGTCTGAAATAAAATGAAAGCACAAGCCGCGGAGTTTCAGAAGGCAGCCTTAAGGCGGGGGGCTGAGGAGAGGTCGGGGCGCTGCAGAGTCAGCCAAGTGGCCAAGGAGGGGCCCCCTCCGCATCGCGATGGCCCTCGCCCCCCGCTCGGCGCGCGCGCGCACACACATATACACACTCACACTCACACTCACTCACACGCCGCGCTCCGACACCGCCTCACCTCTCGCTCCGCCCGTCCGGCCCCCTTCCCTGCCCCCTGCGGGACCGGCCTGCGCGCAGCGCTGAAACCACGTAAGAGGAGGCGGCGGCGGCGGCGGCGGCGGCCCCGGCCTCGGCCCCGGCCCCGGGAGTGGCAGAGTCTCCGGCCCGGCCCAGAGTGAACGAGCAGCGGGGCTCCAGGGCGCATCCCAATCCCCGCAGCGCCTCCTCCGCCGCCGCCGCCGCCGCCGCCGCCGCCTCCTCCTTCCCCTCCTCCTGGCTTCATTCACCCTCCCAGGAGCCGCGCAGCCGTTCACTCCCAGCTCCGGGCAGCGCCTGCCGCGGCTCCTCAGCTCCTGCCGCGGGCGCTGGCGGGGGCGCCCGCCCGGACTGGGGCGCTCGCGGGCTCCCGGCTCCGGGCGGCGACGGCCGCTGCACATGATCAGGAAGCGGCCGCACCAACAGGGCGGCGGTGGCAGCGGCAGCCAGGGCCGCCACCGCCACTCTAGCCGCGCTCCAGGCACCCGCACACCCGCTACCCCCGCGCGGTCCCCGAGGCCACCCCTCCGCGCCCCCCGCCTGGCACCCGGCCGCGCGCAAAGTCCCGGCCCCTTGGCTGGAGCAGTCCCTTCCCAACCCACAGCTGCACACCCGGCGCGGCCGGCCACCGAGGGGAGACCCTCGTCCCGGGGCGCCGAGGCCGGGCGACCACCCGCGGGGAAGTACAGCCCTCCCCGAGACCCCCCCTCTCTCACCGCCCTCTCCGGGGAGGAGGAATGGGAAGAGGGCGGCCGGGAAAGGGACCAGCCCCCCACCCCGGCCGCCGCCGCCTCCCCCTGCGCCACCCGGAGGGAGAAGGACATGGCTTTCCGCACTCGCGACCGGACCAGCAGCCGCCGGAGCGGGGCGCCGCCGCCGCTCTCCCTGCCCGCGCCCCCCGCCCAGGCGCGCCCCCTAGCCCGCCGGGCACCCACCCGGCCCCTGACAGTCCCCCCTTGCCGACCGCCCCTGCGCCCAGAGTGGGGGTGTCGGCCCGGGAGCCTGGAGCCGGGGACGGTTGTATGTACACACACACGCACACGCACACACACACACACAGAACACGACGCGTCGATTCCCTTCGCTCCTCTTCCAGCTGTTTTCCGTGCAGCCGATTGGGGTTTTGGGTTTGTTTGCTGGTTGTTGCTTTTGCCCCTCTCGGGAGATAGGGAGAGGAGGGATTTTAATCTAAATAAGGGGAGAAGGGGATGGGGGAGGGGGGAAAGAATCAGAGGAGGAAAAAAAATAGCCACTTACTGTAAAGTGTAAATGGATCTGGGGTTGCGTGGGGAAGGGGGGCAGAGGGAGAGAAACAATGTCTGGCGGCTGCTCTTGCTCTGGCTGCTGCTCCCCGGGGCTTGTTTTGGATCCCCCTGCAGTGAAACAGGTCCTGTACGGCTCCGCCACTGTAGTAGAAATGATGTCTGCGGTATACTCTGCTCTCTCCTCCTCCTCCTCCTCCTCCTCCTCCTCCCCCTCCTCCCGCTCCCCTCCCCTCCCTCCTCCCTCCGCCCTCCCTCCCTCGCGCTCTCTCGCGCTCGCTCGCTCGCTCCAGTATGTAAATGTGTAATAGAAGCCAAATATGGAGCAGTTGGCTGCCGCCGCCACAGCTCAAGGATCCGACTTCATGGGGGTGGGGGGCACCCTCTGGCGGGCGGCCCGGCGAGCAGCACCGAGCCCCGAGCGCACCGCGCGGCGGCCGGCCGGCCGGCGCCCTTAACCCTTGCGGCGCGCGGCCCGGAGAGGCGGGCACCTTTCCCCAAGAGTGGCTCGGGACGGGGCGCGGGGGAGGGGAGGCGCGGGCCGGAGGGCAAGGTTCCTTCCAGGTTTGGGAAGGGGGCGGGGAGCTGCGCGATGAGGTAATTGGAGCGGTGACCGGTCGGTCCTCGAGCGCCTCCCTGGGTCCCTGCACCTAGTTGGAGGGGACCGAGCGACCGCGGGGCGCTGCTCAGGCAACCTGGGGGACTCCCCCAAGGGGTGTCAGGCTTCAGCTGGCAGCCAATGAAACACCCCAGGGGGGAGGGGAGGTTGGCCGGTTCTAATCCCGACGTGCCCTGGGTCTCCGGCGCCCCGAACCGCGTCTAAAAGAGCTCCCTCCAATCATCAGCTGCACGTTATTTAACCCGCAACCGGCGTCGCTGCGGCGTTCCGGAACCCAGGCCCGGGGGCCGCGGGGATTACCTCTGCGTGCAACTCCGCAAAGTTTGCCGGGGCCCCCAGACTGCACAGGCGCCCTCACCTTCGCTGCCGGAGAACGCCCGGCCGTGCCCTCTCTCTCTCCGCAGGTCCGGAAATCGGCTTCGATATGGAATTACTTACTCCCCTCTAGTCTGGAAAGGAGACCCGCGCACTCCTCTCGCAGCTAATTTGGGATCATTAATTTAATCGGAAACAAGGTAACCAGTGTAGGAGACAGAGAAACCCACCGGAGCATCAAATGGCAGCTCTCGGGAATCGATGAAGAACTTGAGTCCGGACTCGGCGTTTCAGTGCGGTCCGCGACTCCCACCACCCCGCCCCTCCGCCTGTCCCGCCGCCAGGTGTGACCTCCACGCGAAGGAATCTTCTTCAGCTGGGCTAACATTGCCAACAGGTGTGGCACCTGGAGGACTGGGAGGCGCCTCCAGACTACGGGCACTCAGCGCGGCGTTTTTGGCGCAGATGATTCTGGAAGGCCAGTAGGTGTCGGGCAACATTTGACCTCCTTCAGGTGCTTAGAACTAGGTGTCTGGAAACATGACCCCTTCGCGTAAGTTTCTTGCTGAAAGCCACCGCTCTTGACTGTAAGCTGTATTTAAGAGACCTTTTGGCTGAGTTTACTTATGACCTAACGGTTAGTCACCAACTGAGGCAGGGCAGAGAATGATCAAAACATGTGTCAGGTTTTACACAACTCTGGCCTGCAAGAGCCTACGTGCTCCTGAAATAAAAATAAACATACGAGCGAGGAAAGTGCAGAGCCCCGGAAATATTTTTTTCTCACATATTTGAAATGCCGTGCACATGTAAGTGGCTATTTAAATGTAACTACTACTGTTCACTCTTACTCATTTCTACAACTTTTTTCCCCCCCATTTAAAAATCGATTGTTACGGTTGAAACCTCGGGTTGGTCTAAAGTGACATTGTTGGTCTCATTACAGCCTCTAGTGGACAGTTGACATCAGTTTCCTGAAAAGGCTCTGATAGGTTTTGTTTTCGTTCACAAGCTTTGTCAAGGTGAAGGTTAGCACGTCAGAGCATAACCGGGTAAAATATCCCCCACCCCTATCCTCACCCCCGCCCCCAACCCCCACTTGGCAAAGTCGACCAGAAAGGAGCAGAAGCTTGTTGGCATTGTATAGAGAAGACGCATGCTTTGTGCTGCAGGTATTATTATTACTGGACTGTGAATAAACAGAAAGCTTCTGCTATTCGTTTCAGTTTCAGGCAGCTTTCATAAAAACTAAATTCATCTCAAATATTTTTATAACAGAAAATATTGGTTGCCATGTTTTTGGCTTAACTGCGATGTTTTTATTCCAGCTCATAATCTGCAAACTGTCCAATCCACCTCCACTCTATTTTTAGACATCTTACATTTAGATAATTTTCAGTTAAAAAAGCTAATATTGTAATTATTACGTTGGCACAACCAGTTAATTTACATGGTTTTAACAACCTTAAAACATATAATTCAGATTAGAGTTAGTCAATTAATTTAAATGTTCTCTCAAGGAAGCTAAATATGTATATTACCCAAATGGTAAAAACAATTAATAAGAAATGTGTCAATTACTTTCTTAGCCATTGAGATTAAAGCCATAAACTGCCACCGAAAGCTGTAACTATTTCTTCCTGCAAGATCCAACATAAACACCATACTCATGAAATAGTCTCGTTACCTTTAGTACTGAAATATTTTGTTTTCAGATGGCAAAATATTAAATGTACAATCACAAATAACAGGCACTTATTCTTTAGAAACAAGTCTTTCTCATGCAAATAAAAACTCCATGAGAAAGGGCAGAGCTTTCAAGAAGCTAGTAGGCAAATATATAGTACTATAGTCCTAGTCATAAGGCTGTTGTATTTGTACAGGCATAAGTCAACCTTTGAAATGACAGGAAATAGATAAATAAGGCCCGATGAGCTTGACTCATAACCTGTGCTGTAGATAGCTTAAATACCATGAAAAATAATTGTAATCACAGACCTATTTTACTGTTTTGGTGGTATCTACCCTTGAAGGTTTTAAATGGGCCAGCAAATATATATTATATCATATAATTACATATTACACCCTTACTTCCTAAAGTGTAGTCTTTAAAGTAGGCGCAGCAGCACTAAGGAGCTTTTTAGACATTCAGAGTCAAGGGTTCTACCCCAAACATACCAAATCAGAATCTTTCTTGAACCAGGCCCCTGGGTGATTCCTAAACACATTATCATGTGAAGAACAGTGGTCTATACCACAGGGATCAAGCTAAATAAATTGGGGCACAGGTGCAGAAGTTAATTCCTCTATTTCTTGCTTGCTTGCTCCTTTTTATTAATTGCAGCCTTTTATTAATTTGTGCATTGCAATGAAAAATTATTACATGATATGCTTTGGGTAAATACTACTGCATTTTAAGAGCACACATCTGCATCATTATTGCCAAAGGAGAATGCTCTGCTGAGGAATGTACGGGGTCTTGAACGTGAACATTTTCTTCATGGCAGCAGAGGGAGCACAAGAGTGCTTAATAAAACCAGCGCACAGGTCTCTCCACATCACGACAGATTTTAAATTGTAGTATATGTTTTCATTGGAAGTAGCCTGTTACGTAGTTCAAAATGAAGCAAAACAACTGAACAAACACAAACAGCTTACCAGGTCGTAACAACTATGTAATTGAACAGACTGGAAATTGAAGAAAATACAGATAAGCTTCTTTAGAGTTTTAGTCTTGAATTGTTAAAAGAAATTGGACCTCAAAAGTGAAAAAGCTGCCTCACCTTTGCTCTACTCAAAAACAAAGATAACACAATACAGAATCAGGCAACCCTAACAGAGTCAGTTCACGGGACCCTACATCAGGTAAGTTCATTTCATTTGGTGTCATACCTGTTGGTTAAGGTCTATGGGCCTTTCACTGTGTTTACATTCACAATAATTTTAGGGGTTTGTCCTTAATGCTTGCAGTGGTGAGGTTTTAGGTTTCAGTTATACCTACGTAGAATTTCATACTTTTCACTACTCTTTTATGTTGCGGCCTCAAAAACTCCCTTGAAGCAGATAAGATACATGATAAAACCCAAGTATCAAAAAAGTTATGGAACCAGGTCGTGCTTTCATAAAATTGAGTCATTTAATTGTTTCAATAATGCTTTGAGGAGTTGGTAAATGAGGGAAATTATACAGACTAAAGATACAGAATAGTTTTATAGTTTTATAAGCTTTTCAAAGTTATTCTTAGTTAATATGTTTATGTATGTATTATTTACAAGCAGTTATTTATTCTGCATCTACAATAACTGGACCTGAGAATATAAAATTGAATAAGACATCTTAGTGTGCTAGGAGTTCAGAGCAGAACAAACCTTACCTTCGGAAAATTGTTAATTTTTACCACGATGAAATGCAAAGATTCATAGTTGATCAATCCAGCACCTGCCAGAATCGATCAGACTTCCAAATATGAGAATCAAACACTAGAATCATTAAAAATTTGGGAGGTAGGGGAGAACAATTGTATAACTCTTGAGCAAAAGTTGACTTATAAGGTAATATTAATATTTCAAATTTGTATGACAAACAAATGTGAAGATATAATGTGTATTTTATTTGACTGTCTTCCCTATCACAAAATCACATGAGTAAGTTGAGTTGGTAAACATTTATTTATTTTTATCTTTTTTAAAATGCTAAAAAGAATTTCTCTCCCACACTAAAGAGGGTTTGCCAAGTTTCTGCCTGGAGCAATTTGTTATGGCTGTGTAATAAATCCCGGAAAGTTTGAATTTTTAATGGAAACACTGACAGAATAAAGAGGGTGTAATCCTACATATGTCATTTAAAAATCTGAGCAAACCGTAGTGTGCTTGCAAAACAAATATACTTTCCTTAGATTGCACTCACAAATAAGGCTGGGGACCCCAGAAAAGTAAAACAAACTCAAAAGTGAAAAACACTCACACAATAGACTCTGAAGTCAGCTCACCACACCCAGACTAAAGTCACTGGGCTCTGTGCGTGGCACCGAGACTCTTAAAGGACATGCTTCTGAATCATCTTTCTTGACCCTCTACCAAACTGTAGCCAGACAGGCTTCCTGGTAATGAAAATAGAATTACCATTAGTCAAGAGTGAAATTAAAGTCATTGTACTCAAACATTTGCCAACAGTCTATGATTTCACAGTACCCATCTTTGAAATAAGACTCTATCTATAATTTAAAAAAGGTACCTTAAGTCTGCGCTATCCATTATTGAGCACTTGAAATATGTGATTCATCCAAATTAAGATGTGCTGTAAGTGTGAAATATTCCTCAGATTTTAAAAATTTGGTTTAAAAATATATATTTTATATATAATATAATATATCATTCATTATATTAATATATATACATGCAATATCTCAATTTTTATATTGATTAAATGTTGAAATAAAATATTGGGTTATTTTTTAATAGCATATATTGCGTTAAACAAAATATTAGACTTCATTTTACCTGTTTCTTTTTTTACATTTTTTTTTTTTTTGAGACAAGGTCTAAGTCTGTCACCCAGGCTGGAGTGCAGTGCTGCAGTGCAGTCTCTGCTCACTGCAACCTCCACCTCCTGGGCTCAAGTGATCCTCCCACCTCAGCCTCCTGAGTAGCTGGGACTGCAGGCATGCACCACTATGCCCAGCTAATTTTTGTGTCTTTTGCAGAGATGGAGTTTTGCCATGTTGCCCAGGCTGCTATTGAACTCCTGGGGCTTGGCCTCCCAAAGTGCTGGGATTATTACCATGTCCAGCCTCTTTTTACTTTTCTTAATGTGGCTACTATAAAGTTTAATATCACATGTGTGGAAGGGTTGTGTATTTCATGTCTAATGAACAACACTGGTACAGATATTGGGGCTGAGAAGGCATAGGAATTGGTTCTAAGAACCCACAGTTTGAGACCTTATAATCCCAGCATGGCTGTCTGCCGTGATGCAGTAAATAACTTATTTTTCTACCTTCCTCATGTTTCCCCCTTGCACTGTGTAACACAGACCTTATCGTGGTTTGTAATAATGATCACTGAGAGTCGACTGTTGGTGAATGCGTGATTTCACTGGTAGATCTGTTACAGGCCTGCAAAACAAAAATTTGTTAGGCTTATCTGTGACTCACTCTTCTCAGGGGAGCTCTGGTACCTTGTCACCCTGGGAGGCTGATGGGAAACCTATGCTCTGTTTCAAAAGCAGGAGCACAAGCATCCTAGAGTTACAGCTGGTTTTGCTGCTTGTGGCTACATGGTTTGGGGCTGATACCTTCTAGTGACAGATGGCTCTGGACATTGATAATGAAAATTACATAATTTGTTGCTTAACTAAAAAAAAACACATCAAGGCCACCAAAAGGAAATGGTTTTTTTTAACTTCCTAATATATTTAGTACCATATGATGCTCTGAAAAGAAATAGGATGATTTTTCACCATCATTATTTATTTTGCAAGCAAGACCTAGATAAGTTTTCATCAATGCAGCTCTGACCAAGATTGAATGTAAGGCAAGGGCCTATTAAGTCTTGTAATTGATGGTCTTAGTCATCTAAAGAACATAGCTCTTCTTACATGGAAAGAAAGCAGACAACATTTTAAGGCCTAGAATGAATGAGTTTAACTTTGGTATTGGCCAGGAGCATTTGGAAATCTATTAAAAGCGTTTCATTAACAACTTGGCATTTTGTTTCCTCAAAAGAAATACATTTTCCAAATTAAAATCAAAGCCAGAAGCCACCATTGTTTGAACTGAAGGTAGTGGCGGATGATGGGTTTTACATGTTAAGCTGAGGGTGCCTTTGAAATAAGATCATGGGCAACAACAGGCTGCAAAAATAAACATCAAATTTTGATGGAAGGAGTGAGCAAAGTTCTTTGTTGCTCTAACTTCACGACATTAAAATACGTGGCTATAAGCTGCCTTAGTTACTTTATTTTTCTTGAGTCAATATTGGCCAGGAGAAGCTGATCCGAATGAGGGTCAGAGTTTAAGAAAATTATTTTATGAGGAATTTACCAAGTTTACCCCCAAAGAGGGACAGTTGGAGAAAAATGCATTGGCAAACTTTGCTTTTTGACACAAATAACTAGAGTTCACCAAGGAAACGGCCTGTGTCAGGATTTCTGTGATGGTTGTCAGACAGTTTGATATTTGCAGAACTGTCTCTGTCAGGCCTCTCCAAAGTTTAACTGCTGGGAGACCTGGGAAGCTCTCAAGACTGGTGACTGAAGGTACTGATTTGCTTTGTGTCTGAGACACAGACATAAAACGATGGCTACTGCCACAGATGCTTTCTGGCAGAGCAGAATAATAGTACTCAGACTTAAACTGTGAATTACAAACAATCCCTTTTTAAGTATAAAATGAATGCACAGAATGGAAGACCCTGTCAGCTAGAATGCGAGTAAATCAAGCAGAAGAAGACAGATTATTCGCTCATGCCACTACGGCCAAATTTTTATTCTGCTAACTGCACTATCATGAGAGAACTTTTCTTCTTTGTCAGATATTAATAATTGTGCCTAGTGTTCCATTATCGGAACGCTAAGCATTTGGGAGTGATTTATATCCTACTGCTCAAGATCACCGCCAAGGTCTGACTGCAAAAATTCAAAAAATTGCAACCTCAGGCATAAACGGGTTAAGAAAATTGATACATCATAATTATTACAAATATACGAGGCACTGGATGTGTTTCCTCTGAAAGTCAATCAAATCACGTGATCTGCTTCCTAATTCCCCACACCTATTCCAGTTTAAAAGTTGTAGCTTCAATACCAGGAGTAAGAACACGTGACCCCTTCACTCCCAGGGCTAGCTTTTCCGGCTGTCAATTTCATAATTACATTGCTCCGCCCCTTGGGTTAGCACTTCCTTTTCCCTCACTACCTTCTCTCCCCAACCCCCAGCAATGAATCATCATGACTTTAAAGAGACTTAGATGACCCAGTGTGAACTTTGCTGGCATCCTGTACATTCTTATGCCAAAAAAGGGGAGTTGCTCTATGACAGAAACTAGCCAGACCCTGATGCAGATCTTGGAGGCAACAAGCTTAGGTGCTTATCTGGGAAGATCAGTGAGGAGTTAATTTTCCTAGATCACGATGGTGATTCAGAATTGCGTATCTTAGTTCGTGATCTGGTTTTTAAGAACCCAGTTTGACCCTTTGTGCAGAAAGGAATATATCAGAGTGAAAAATGTTGGCAGATCTCCTTATACAATCAGGGCAAAAGAATTTATACCAAATTCAGCCCTTTGATTTCTCCAGATCTGGCTGAGGGTGGGGTTTCCATATTTGTGCTTTGGCAAATGTGTCCAATAATTAACTCCTCCTGATATATGCCCCTAGTGTTCTTCCAGGTTATCATGTGCTTATTTGTGCATTTTTTAAAGCCAGAAACAATTTTGGCCCTTCATTTTTTAAATACTGTGTCTGAGTAATACAGGTTAAATAGACAAGAGCCTTGCCTTTAAAGACTATTCTCCCTACCTAAAGTGGTATAGGGGGTATCATTAAATAACGTTATGCATGTGCGTGTACTTTCTATATGGAAAGCCCTTTCTTCTCCCTCCTTTTTTTTTTTTTTTTTTTGCATGGAGATTTTATCTTCATGCTTTTGAGATCCGGCTCAAGCATCAACACTTCTGTGAAGTCTTTCTTGATTATCACAGGAGTCTGCGGCTCTGCCCAATGTGTGAGTCAGAGAAGTGCTATTTTCTTATTCTTTTTATTTATACAATATTTTTTTAAACCTCTAACCGAAAAAAACAGGGCCATAAGCACAGATGGAGAGAGTATCCAAAGTGGAAGCTTCTCTTATTTGAATACTTCCTGCTACTCCCAAACCCATTTGACCTCCCTCACAGTTTCAGCGAGCCACTGCGCTTGCTTTGTTTATTGCTCCAGTTATGTGACTCCCCTCCACTGATGAGCTCTTCGTGCAACCTTCCGTTGCCCTCTGTTGTGAGTTGATTGCTGCCCCCAAAAGATACACTGAAGTCCTAACCCCAGTAACTATGAGTGTGGCCTTATTTGGGAGGAGGATTTTTGCAGGTTTAATTAGTTAGGATGAGGTTTTACTGTTTTAGGGTGGACCCTAAATCCAATACAACTGTTGTCCTCATAAGGAGAGAAGTCACAGAAACAGAGGAGATACAGGGTAGATGACCAAGTGAAAACAAGGCAGCGATTGGAGATACGCTGCCACAAGCCAGGGAACGCCAGGGATTACTAGCAACCACTAGAAGCTAGAAGAGGCAAGGGAGGCTCCTCTCCTGGAGTCTTTAGAGAAAGGATGGCCCTGTCGAAACCTTGATTTCATACTTCCATTTTTTTTTTTTTTTATTTTTTTGAGACAGGGTTTCACTCTTGTTGCCCAGGCTGGAGAGCAATGATGCGGTCTTGGCTCACCACAACCTCTGCCTTCCAGGTTCAAGTGATTCTCCTGCCTCAGCCTCCTGAGTAGGTGAGATTTCAGGCGCACACCACCATGCCCAGCTAATTTTGTGTTTTTAGTAGAGACGGGGGTTTCTCCATGTTGATCAGGCTGGTCTCGAAATCCTGACCTGAGGTGGTCTCCCCACCTTGGCCTCTCAAAGTGCTGGAATTAACAGGCGTGAGTCACTGCACCTGGCCGATTTCAGACTTCTAACTTCCAGAACTGGGAGAGGATAGATACCTGCTGTTTTAAGCCACCCAGTTTGTGATACTTGGTTATAGCAGCCCTAGGAGACGAACGCACCCTCCTGGTGATATCCATGATTCCAGGGCTGCTGCATTCTCCTTTCTTCTCTTTATTTACATATGTGGCCCTTTCTGCTTCAGATACGCTTACGTAATCTGTTCTGGATGTACTTTTGGTCTTGCACCTATGACAATCCCAGTAAACAAAAGAAAAAGTCTAATGGAATAGGAAAATTTATAGAGTTCTAGAACCACCTCCCCATCTTCCCAGAAAAACATCTGGCTTCCGGCCCAGGCCTCAGAGAGCACAAGGACATGACACTCCTGCACAGGGCCTCAGCTGGTGTCCACATCCTCCTCGGCCCTCCATAGCTCCTTCTGCTGGGAGCCCAATGCACCAGCAGCTTCCCTCTGCAGACGTGGTCTTCCAGCATGTGGGGCTGGGGTGAAGAGATCAAAAAAACTAAATGAATTTGACATTGAGGAAATACAATGCTAACTGTTTGGCTTTCTTTTACTGTCTATTTATTATTTAAATAATTTTTTTGAGACGGAGTCTCACTCTGTCTCCAGGCTGGAGTGCAGTGGCGCGATCTCAGCTTACTGCAATCTCTGCCTCCCAGGTTCAAGCGATTCTCCTACCTCAGCCTCCCTAGTAGCTGGGACTACAGGCCCCCACCACCAGGCCCACCTAATGTTTGTATTTTTAGTAGAGACGGGGTTTCACCATGTTGACCAGGATGATTTCTATCTCTTAACCTCGTGATCTACCCGCCTCGGCCTCCCAAAGTGCTGGGATTACAGGCGTGAGTCACCACGCCCGGCCTTTACCATCTATTTGAGTGTTATCAAAGTGCTTATGAAGATCTTGGTCTTTCTGATTCTCCGTTTTCAAAAAGCAACGAGAAACTCATTTATTTCAAGAAGTCTCCCTCAGCGAGTGGAAGGGGAGGGCTCACACTCAAGCCAGAATACCAAGGAAGTCCTCTTGAGATGGAGAACACAGTTCTTATATGCAAATCTCAGAAAATGGAAACTCCATTTTTCCACCTGTTCAAGCCCAGAACCATTGGCGGGATCTTGACTCCACATCCAATTTGTCAAAAATCCAATTAGATCTACCTTCAAAACATATCCAGAATCTGACCATTTTTCAGCCCTGGGACTGCTACCACTGGCATTAAACCACCAATGTCCTTCATCAGGGTTACTGCGGCAGCCTCCGAAGGTGGCCCTTGCTTCCCCAGTTACCAGCCCACACCACACTTTGCTCTCGGCATTGGTTGATGCCACAGCTCTGCTCAGTGGTGCCCAAGGGCTACCCCATGGTCAAGTAAAAGCCCCTCATGGCCTGCAAAGCTGCCCTTGATCAGGTCCTCAGCTCTTCTGGTCTCATCTCTCACTGTGCTTGCTCCCACATCGTCAGCCTCACTATCCTCTTTGCTGGTCCTCAAACAAGCCAGCTGTTCTCTTGCCTCAGGGTCTTTGTATTAGCTGTTCCCTTGGCTTGGAAGGCTTTTCCTTCTGGTGTTCACATGGCTCACTTCTTCACCTTGTTCAGTTTCCTTATTTCTTTTCTTTCTTTTTTTTTTTTTTAAGATGGAGTCTTGCTTTGTCACCAGGCTGGAGTGCAATGGCGCGATCTTGGCTTACTGCACCCTCTGCCTCCCAGGTTGTGATTCGCCTGTCTCAGTCTCCTGAGAACCTGGGACTACAGGCATGTGCCACCAAGCCCAGCTAAATTTTGTATTTTTTGTAGAGATGGGGGTTTCACTATGTTGGCCAGGATGGTCTTGATCTCGTTTTTTGTTTTTGTTTTTGTTTCTTTTGAGACAGAGTCTCGCTCTGTTACCAGGTGCCAGGCTGGAGTTCAGTGGCACGATTTCAACTCACTGCAACCTCCACCTCCTGGGTTCAAGCAGTTCTCCTGCCTCAGCCTCCTGAGTAGCTGGGACTATAAGCACACACCACCACACCCAGCTAATTTTTGTATTTTTTAGTAAAGACAGGGTTTCACCATGTTGGCCAGGATGGTCTCAATCTCTTGACCTCATGATCTGCCCGCCTCGGCCTTCCAAAGTGCTGGGATTACAGGTGCGAGCCACTGCACCCAGCCCCACTTCTTTTTTAATAAGAATTAACCTCCTAATGAAGCCTGCTGTGAATACCCTACTGAAAACTCTACTCCCTGACTTTCCTGGTCCACCTTGCCCTGCTAATTTATCCCATACATGTATCATCTTATAACACTCTATGCTATCTACTTTTTTTGTTTGTTTATTGTCAGGAGGACAGAGATTTTTTTTTTTTGACTGTCTCATTCATCTAGAAGAATTCTTGGCATATGATAGACACCCACTAAATAGGCATTGACTATTAAATGAATTAATAATATTTTCCAAAACCTACTACATGCAAAGTTCTATCAGCCTCAACACAATGATTAACTCATTAGGAGCTAATCCAAAACTAATCCATCTTGTCCACGCTATGGTTTAATACATGTCCTCTTTACTTGACCTTTGCCTTAGTGTCTGCCGTGACTGTTAAAGCTGAATTGGGATGAGCTGAGTCTCACATTCAGGCTTTGCAGATGTCATTTCATTTCATCCCCAAGATGATACTGTGAGATAGAGATCATGATTCTCACTTACTTATTGGGTGATTAAACTGAGGCTTGGAGTTTAAAGGACCTCACCAAAGTTCAAGGTCATCCAGCACTGGTTTTGAAGTGAAGTTATCCACCTATGCAGCCTGAGAATTGTTAGCAAGTCATTAGCTGGATGAAATTGGACAGTTAGAGTCATAACACTGCATTGCAATCTTTTGGCTAAGAGACCATTTTTAATACCAATCTCTAGTTTTTGGATTATACACAAATTATGAATATCACCTGTATCACAGAAGTTAAAGCTAGTAATGCTCATTGACAACTGAGTATTTCTCCATAAGTGAATTGGCTTCAGATCAACCTATGTGGTTTCCCAACTAACAAAACTATATTCCAGCTTATAATTCTTATTCATGCTACTATGTGGGCTAGAAGTAACTCTCACTTGAAGTTCATGCTTGAATTCCTAGAACCCTTTCCTATTAAAACCCTGTCTAAAGCATCCCATTACGGTAAGGACAAAGGAGAGTGTAAAAGGCCAACATGAATTCTCAGGCCTTATTTAATGCCTTAATTTCCTTCAGTTACTCTGGGCTCCCACAAGCTTCCCAGAATCCTCTTTGACCACAGTCAAAGCATAGTGTCTGAAAGTAGCCTGGCCACAGAAAATGTGCAAAACCACTATAACCTCTCCACAGCCTCACTCCACTTTGCATTTGAGGGAAATGGTTCTAGAAGCTGAAATAGTCCAGAGTTCAACAGTCTGGGAAATCTGAAGAAGAAAAAAGAAAAAAAAAAACATCCAAGTCCTGCATTTGCAGAGATGTGAAGAGAACCCAGCTTTCTGAAGTTGGAAGGAAGTGAGAAGACCCTATTTGTGGCTGCAGGAGAGGAAAAGAAAAGAGACCCGCAAGGAAACTACCAACAGATGGTAAATACATTTTTAATTCTTCTGTCATACTGTGTGGACTTGTGCACATTTGTCCTGCTGTGTTAGGCTCCCGAAATAGCTAGCCATGGAATTGCAGAACAGTTCTGCTGCAATCTGAGATTTAGGAAACCATGCTAGCTGACAAAACAGGAAAGGCTCATAGTAGGATGGAGTGGATTTGCTCCCAGTTTGCAGCTCCTCCATGTGGCATCTGCTGTCCTTCTTAGTGCAGGAAAATTCTCTCACATGTCAGGTCTCATTGGTGATGTTTTGCAACATACTATCTCAAATCGCCCTCCGAGCCCTAGTTAAAATTATTAAATGTTGGCCAGGCATGGTGGCTCACACCTTTAATTCCAGCACTTTGGGAGGCTGAGGTGGGCGGATCACCTGAGGTCAGGAGTTCGAGACCAGCCTGCCAACATGGCAAAACACCCTACTAAAAAAACAAACAAACAAAAAATTAGCCAGGCATGGTGGCGGGTGCCTGTAATCCTAGCTACTCAAGAGGTTGAGGCAGGAGGATCACTTGAACCTGGGTGGCGGAGGATGCAGTGAGCCAAGATCGCGCCACTGCAGTCCAGCCTGGGCGATAGAGCAAGACTCTGTCTCAAAACAAAATATATTAAATGTTGACACTATGCATATGATAACTCTCAAAGGTTAAAGAGAGTGAGATCCATTGATTAATGAATCCTGAGTCCTCCAGGGAGTATCACAAATACATGTGGCAGCCCAGAGCTCTTTACCTTGTCTTCCTCATACTTTCAGTTGTGAAATAATGTTCCTATAGAACATAAAGGGAATTCCAGTGCCAGAAAACGGGTTGCTCTACAAGAACCTAAGGAGGTAGGACACAAAAGCACATTCAGTTGACTCCACATCTGAGAAGTGACCAGTGATTGGTACCAGGAATGAGTTAGGTTCCCAAACCCGACACCATCTCTCAGTGCATCTGCAAAAAACAAACAAACAAAAAAACTAAAAAAAAAAAAACTAAAAAAAAACTATTGATGAATCCCACTGGATACAGAATAACAAGGCAAGGGTGGCCTATTACTTAATTACAGTGTAAAAAATATAGCTATGCAATACCATTTTGTTAGAACTAGAAGGATCCTTACAGAATCTAGTTCAATTTTTTTTTTTCATTTTATAGACAGGAATCTGGGCCAAAGAGTTGCAGGAAATTGGCAAAGATCATACAACTAGTTCATGGCCAGTTCAGCACTGGAACCTAAGACGTCGCCCTCCCAGTCCTGTGTTTGTTCTCCTGTAGTCCTCATTGAAGGTGGACACTGCTGTGATGAGCAAAACCCGATTCTAGAAGACTTCCATCATGGCAGCCCTCACGCTTGGGTTCTTACAAAGCAAGATGATGGCGTTTCTGTCTGGTCTGTAGATGTTTGGGAAACTGGTTGATATTCTTTATAAGTAAGGTTGCAAGCTAAAATAGATTTGTTAATTTCTGTCCTAAACCCCTGTGGCTTGTGTCTAGATTACATAGCTACCACACTATTTGGCACAGCTGGGATCCTCTTTTCATGAACTAGCAGGGAAGATTGGTGGGTAAGGATTAAAAAGCATTGGCAGAGAAGACTGGGAGACTTACACAGTTACTTCCCACCCAGTGCCTTCCTGGTCTAAGAACTTCTCCCTGCCTCTTTTGGAGAGAGAGGTAAGTGGGAGGAAAAGAGATTTTTATCTTTTTAGTAAGCGAAAGGATAACAAAAACACTTCAGTACTGCTCAATTGGATGAAATCTTGATTTCACATGGTTTAAGTTTCTACAAGACTAAATATATTCTTGTTCAAAATTACTTATGTATTCATAGATAACTTTTCCAGTGGATACATGTGTAGTTCATTAATAAAAACTCTTCTCAATCAGCTGTTTTTTAAGAGTGTTCTTTCCTGTTTTCTAGAAAGTTAATCAGTAAGCTCTTCAATAACTAGTTTGGCAGTAAGGTCTCTTAAATTTTGCAATTCTAGTCAGCATTTTGCTTTGCTGTTTTGCACAATATCTCAGCAATATTTTATGCTACTTTTTAAATTGTTGTTGTTATTGTTGTTTTTGAGACAGTGTCTTGCTCTGTTACCCAGGCTGGAGTGCAGGGGCATGATCACGGTTCACTGCAGCCTCGAACTCCTGGACTCAACCAACCTTCCTGCCTCAGTCTCTCAAGTAGCTGGGACTACAGACGTGCACCATCACACCTTGCTAATTTTTTTTTTTTCCTTTTTGTAGAGATGGGAGTGTCATAATTGTTACCCAGGCTGGTCTCAAACTCTTGGGCTCAAGCAATCCTCCTGCCTTGGCTTCCCTAAGTGTTGGGATTACAGGTGTGAGCCATTACAGCTGGCCTTATCCTATTTTTGTGGTGGCAAAAAAATTCTACTTGTTAGATAGACATACGGAAATTTTTGTTCTGAGAATTAATTTTATCATTTTGAATGTTCTTAGAAATTTACTGTCTATCTCCATGATCTCGTAATAGATTTGGAGGTGGAGGAGGGTAAGAATTATCTTAAGTGAATTATTTTCAGTAGAGCAGTAACGAAGACACACTTTAGGTTATTTCATTCCTATGATCCCAATTTGATTATCTAGCTAAGATCACTGGGGACATTTGAAGCTTTAATAATTACAGCTCAAGGCCTCAGGAAAAAAAAGAAAAAAGAAAAAAATTACGTTTACTACACATTCACACAGCCTTTCAGAGAATTACCAAATGAGGGCCTGCTTGACTGATTTAAAAAATGGATTGATATCAAGATTCCATTTTAAGAGTTCAAGCTCTGTTGACATAAAAACAAAAGCTAGATTTAAACCATTGCTTTGTATAGAACGGTTAAACGTTGCTTATTTGAGAGAGTAAAAAATGTAAGCTTTTGATTTTACCTTTCCTTTTGGAGGACAGCTTTAGGATTTTTCCCCTAGAAAGTTTTGAGGCCATGATTTTTGCTACAAGTACCCTGTTCCCTTACGTGCCAGCACAGCTTGGAAGCTGTCTCTGCTTCTAGGTCAAAGGCTCTCTCTCTCCCTATTGCCAGATGCCAGTTTCATGCTTAGACTCCCATGATCCTCAGAAATAAATCAACTTTTCAGTAAAATCCAGTGACAGCTCTGTTTTACATAAAAGCATGCAGCCTGAGGATGTAATACAGTTTTGCGTTTTAGGTGGACAAGAAAAGAAATAAAGCATCCAAATCGCTGAGGGACAGTTTCAAGTGGAGTAGCCATCACGAAAGCCAGAGGGTGGCTTGCAGGTATCGTACCCACTCTTCCTGCAGCCGGTCCAACCCCAGCATGTAGTACTCACACAGCAGAAACCGCTGAAGTACAAATGGTTCTACAGTGTTCTCATCCTCCTGTAGCACTGGTTAGTAACATCCATGAATTGAAGAAGTGTTGAGCAGGTCAGCTCCCCGAGGCCAAAATTTCCTCCTTGTGGTAAGAAAAGAAACACATGAACAAATTCCTCTCCATACAACAACACAAAGGAATCTCACATGCTTGGAAAATACAAAAGAGGCAAGACATGAAAGAATGCTTGCTCTGCTGTTCCGTTTGTACCAAGTTCAAAACTATGAAAAACTGGTTAGTTGTGTTACACTAATTATAATCGTTCACCTTTGATGAGGAGAGAGGATTAAAATTAGAATGGGACATGATGGTGGCTTCTAGGGTGCTAGAAAGTTCTATCTTAACCTGGGTGATGGTCACAGAGGTGTGTGCACTTTGGGACAATGCATTTAGAATAATGCTATTCTAAACTATTAGAATAGGGCCAGGCATAGTGGCTCATGCCTGTAATCCCAGCACTTTGGGAGGCTGAGACAAATGGATCACTTGAGGTCAGGAGTTCAAGACCAGCCTGGCCAACATGGCAAAACCCCATCTCTACTAAAAATGCAAAAACTGTCAGGCATGGTGGCAGTTGCCTGTAATCCCAGCTACTCAGGAGGCTGAGGCAGGAGAATTGCTTGAACCTGGGAGGTGGAGGTTGCGGAGAGCCAAGATGGCACCATTGCACTCCCGCCTGGGCAACAGAGCAAGACTCCGTATCAAAAAAATACAGCATTTTGGCCGGGTGCAGTGGCTCATGCCTGTAATCCCAGCACTTTGGGAGGCCGAGGCAGGCAGATCACGAGGTCAAGAGATGGAGACCATCCTGGCCAACATAGTAAAACTGCGTCTCTACTAAAATACAAAAAAATTAGCTGGGTGTGGTGGCGCACATCTGTAGTCCCAGCTACGCGGGAGGCTGAGACAGGAAAACTACTTGAACCTGGGAGGCAGAGGTTGCAGTAAGCTGAGCCAAGAAAAAAAAAAAATTAAGACAAGTCCAGGAAAAAAGACACGAAGTTCCGTGGTAGGGCAGTGGAAACTCTTATGCGCGGCTTCAGAGAGTGTTAATTTCAACCGCTGTTCTTGGTTGACTGGCATTATTTACTGAAGTTAAAGACATGCATATTCAGTGATCCAGATTTCCACCCTTGGGTAATATCCAAGAGAAATATGTACACGTGAGCCCCAGAAGAACAGCAACTCTATTCATAACAACCCAAACTGAAAACAAGTCAAAATATCAACAGTAGAGTAGATAAATAAAATGTCATATATCCAAACTTGAAATACCATACAGCACTGAAAGCAAATGAGCTGCAGCACTCTCACAACATGGATGAAACTTAAAAATTAAATGGGCTGGATGCAGTGGCTCACGCCTGTAATCCCTGCACTTTCGGAAACTGGGGCAGGAGGATCACATGGGTCAGGAGTTTGAAGCCAGCCTGGCCAACATGGTGAAAACCCGTCTCTGCCAAAAATACAAAAATTAGCTGAACTTGGTGGCAGGTGCCTGTAATCCCAGCTACTCCAGAGGCTGAGGCAGGAGAATCGCTTGAACCTGGGAGGCGGAGGCTACAGTGAGCCAAATCGCACCACTGCACTCCAACCTGGGTGACAAGAGTGAAACCATCTCAAAAAAAAAAAAAAATGGTGAAAGGCAAAAAACCATATGCTTCCATATACAGTACTTAAAGTTCAAAAAGTAGAAAAAGTATAGTATTTAGCACTGTATAGTGATGAAACAATAAAACAAAACAAGGTCTTGCTGTTGCCCAGGCTGGAGTACAATGGTGTGATCATGGCTCACTGCAGCCTCAACTTCCTGTGCTCAAGTGGTCCTCCTGCCTCTGCATCCCAAGTAACTGGGACTATAGGTGCATGCCACCATGCCCAGCTGATTTTTAATTTTTTGTACAGACAGAGGTCTTGCTATGTTACTCAGTCTGATCGCCAGCTCTCGGGCTCAAGCAGTTCTCCTGCCTCAATCTCTCAAAGTGTTGGGATTACAGGCATCCGCCGCCATGCCCAGCTCTGTTCTATTTCTTGACTTGAGTCATGGTTATGTGAATGTTTATTTTATAAAAATTTATTAAGTCGTACGTTTCTATATCATGTACTTTCCCGAATGTATGTTATATTTCACAGTAAAAAGGGTATTAAAAAAATCACATGAAACCCAATTATTTAGATATAGTTATAAATTGAACACCTTGACGTATGTATACGCCCAGAACATCTTTAATGCAATATAATCTGTCCGCATTGCTTTGTAGCCTTTTTTTTTTTAATTAATGATATGCCCTCTCAAAAGAATTCCGCTTTAGATTTTTTTCTATTTCCACTTAATTTTAACTAAAAGTAAATATCACACAAGCTTTATACCCCTCTGGAACCCTAAAGCCATAGAGTGGCTTTCAGGAAATTAGGTTGCTTTAGCCTAAGCTACACTGATTCATAAACCAATCTACAGGATTTTGCCATAGCTCATGGGAGACTTTTCTTTCTCTGTTAATAATGCTGCTGCTTCAACAGAGGAAAGCCTCTTTCCACCTCTTCAAAGTGCTAGCTCTGCAAAAGGACAGGCCAAGCAATGAGGGGAAAGGCCAGCATAGGGGAGTGGGGGGGGCGGTTTGCTTGGGGCAGGGAAGGAGATCATCTTACAACTGGTTGCAATGTCTGCCATGCTGAGCTCATGCCAAGGTTGTCCTAGACAACAAAAGGAAGCAGATTTTCGAAGTGATCTAGGGATTAAGTTTAAAAAAAATAAAAGTAGTTTCATTGCTTTTTCTTGCCCCTGGGATGGGGCCAGTGTGTTTCCCTCTGCCTGGAACACACTCCCCTTCCCCTTTGTCCAATCTCCAAGCACGCTCCTTGTTCTCCTTCAGTGTTTTCATCATCGTAGCCATTCACAGTCAAAGAACCCGTCAATGAGCATCCAAGCTCGCCGGGGACCACGCGAGAACCTCATGGCACCCTGTACTTACCCTGCCACAGAATTCATCAGAATTTACTATTTTCTTGTCTATGAATATTCTACCAATCTGTAAACTCCATGCACACAAGGTCAGTCTGTTTCACTGTTGTCATGCCAAGCACCAGGATATATTGGGCCTCAGTAATATTTTCCTTGGATGCATGAAAATCAGTGTGAAGTGAGATGGGACCTGGGTTAGGGGAAGGATTTTTTGTTTGTTTATTTTAGAGACAGGATCTAGCTCTGTTGCACAGGCTGGAGTGCAGTGGTGTGATCATAACTCACTACAGCCTGCAACTGCCGGGCTCTGGAGATCCCCTGCCTCAGCTGTAGCTAAGACTGCAGGTACATACAACCATACCTGGCTAATTTTCTTTCTCCTCTTTTGCTTTCCTTTCCTTCCATTTCCCTTTCCCTTTCTTTTCTTTCCTTCCTTCCTTCCTTCTTTCCTTCCTTCCTTCCTTCCTTCCTTCTTCTTTCTTTTTGATGGAGTCTTTCTCTGTCACCCAGGCTGGAGTACAGTGGCATGATCTCAGCTCACTGCAACCTCCACTTCCCAGGTTCAAGCAGTTCTCCTGCCTCAGCCTTCCGAGTAGCTGGGATTACAGGTGCACGGTGCCACACCCAGCTAATTGTTTTGTATTTTTAGTAGAGACAGGGTTTCATCATGTTTTCCAGGCTGGTTTTAAACTCCTGACCTCAAGTGATCCACCCGCCTCAGCCTCCCAAAGTGCTGGGATTACAGGCATGAGCCACTGCGCCCGGCCACCTGGCTAATCCTCTAAAGTGGGTCTTGCTATGTTGCCCAGGCTGGTCTCAAATTCCTGGCCTCAAGCAGTCCTCCTGCCTTGGCATCCCAAAGTG
>CAUYLG010022417.1:0-21747 GCA_963573385.1 Cacajao melanocephalus | reverse complement strand
GTAGATTAGGTCTTTTCACATAGTCCCATATTTCTTGTAGACTTTGTTCATTCCTTTTTACCCTTTTTTTCTCTAATCTTGCCTTCTCGTTTTATTTCATTGAGTTGATCTTCGACCTCTGATATCCTTTCTTCTGCTTGGTCAATTCGGCTGTTGAAACCTGTACATGCTTCGCAAATTTCTCCTGTTGTGTTTTTCAGCTCCATCAATTCACTTATATTGCTCTCTAAGTTGTCCATTCTCGTTAGCATTTCGTCAAATCTTTTTTTAAGGTTCTTAGTTTCTTTGCATTGGGTTAGTACATGTTCTTTTAGCTCACAGAAGTTTCTTATTATCCACCTTCTGAAGCCTGATTCTGTCAGTTCATCACACTCATTCTCTGTCATGCCTTGTTCTCTTGCTGATGAGGAGCTGGGATCCCCTGTAGGAGGAGAAGCATTCTGATTTCGGGTGTTCTCAGCCTTTTTGCACTGGTTTCTTCCCATTTTTGTGGATTTATCCCACCTGTCGTCTTTGTAATTGCCGACTTTCAGATTGGGTCTGAGTGGACGTCCGGCTTGTTGATGATGAAGTTTTTTCTGTTTCTTAGTTTTCCTTCAGCAGACGCCCCTTCTCCACAGAGCTAGGCTTTCCCGGGTTCAGCTGTGCTTACTGTGAAACTCTCAGTCCTCAGCGCTTCCAGTTGCTGTTCTTGTGGGGATGGGACCAGCCGAGCCGGACTCAAAGGGCACCCAGTCGCGCATACTCCGAACTGAGAAGTGCCGCGCCGTGCTGGGGAGCCGGCAAAACAGCTGCGCCAGCCAAAAGAGTCGCGCTGGCTACCTGAATGGCTCCTCTGTTGGGTAGCTCCCAGTTTGTGAGCAACAGAAATTCGTCTGAAATTGTGGTGTCCACAGGCTCTCTGTGCTTTCATTGGGAGCTACAATCCTAAGCTGTTGTTAATCGCCATCTTGGATCTCTCTTCCCCCAGCAGTGTTTTTTTAAGCTTTGATTTTATAAGCCTTCCACATATTTTGTTAGACTCATAATTTGTCAAACTCAAGTATTTCATGTTTTTTAATGCCATTATCAATGGTATTTAACATTTTTACTTGTTATATATAGAAATATAATAGATATTTGTATGTTGACTTTCTGCTTTGCAATCTTGCTAAAGTCACTCAACAGCTGTATTTGTTTTGTAGGTTTCTTTAGGAATTTCTATGTATATAATCATGTCTTCTGCAAATAAAGACATTTTAACTTATTTCTTTCCCATCTTTATGCTTTTCATTATTTTTCTTTTGTCTTATTACACTAGCTATGACCTCCACTGTAATGTTGAATAGAAGTGAACATCTTTGGCTGGTTCCCAATGTTAGGAGAAAATCTTTTGGTTTTTCACTGTTAAGTATGATGTTGGCTATGTAGTTTTTACAGATGCCCTTTTTAAAATTAATGAAGTTCTTTTCTATTCTGCATTTCTTCAAGTTTTTGTTATGAATGAGTATTGAAATATGTTAAATGTTTTTTTCCCTTTATCTGTTGAAATGAAACAATTGGTTTTCTCCTTGATTCTATTCATATGGCTGTTATGGTTTGACTCTGTGTCCCCACCCAAATCTCATGTCAAATTGTAATCCTCCAATTTGTCAAATTGTAACACTCCAACACTGTTGGAGGAGTGGCCTGGTAGGAGGTGATCACGGGTGCTGACTTTTCCCCTTGCTGTTCTCGTGATAGTGAGTTCTCATGAGATCTGAATATTTAAAAGTGTGTGGCACTTCACCCGTCGCTGTCTTTCTCCTGCTCTGCCATCTGAAGATGTGCCTGCTTCCTCTTCACCATCTGCCATGATTGTTTCATGAGGCCTCCCCTCCATGTTTCCTGTGCAGCCTGTGGAACTGCGAGTCAGTTAAACTTCTTTTCTTCATATATTACTCAGTCTTAGGTAGTTCTTTATAGCAGTGTGAGAATGGACTAATACAATGGTTACATTAATTTGTCTGAGATGTAGAATCAAGCTTGCATTACTTTTTATAAATTGCTGAATTTGATTTGCTATTTTTAAGAATTTTTTTTTTTAGTATGTATGTTTAGGAGAGATATTGATGTGTAGTTTAGGGATTTTTTAAAAATTTTTTGCTAGTTTTAGAATCATTCCAATACTGATTATTATAACATCAGTTGGAAGTGTTTTTTTCTCTACTCTCTGGAAGAATTTGTGTGGGATTGGTATTCTTAATTTAAATCTTTGATATAGAATTCACCAACAAAACTTTTGGGAGCTGGAGTTTTCTTTTTGGGCAAGTTTTTAATTACAAATTCTAATTCCTTAATACATTTAATATTTTATATTTTCAATGCTATTATAAATGATACTTAAACATTTTTAAATTTCTACTTGTATTAAAGAAATATAGTAGATATTTATATATTAACTTTCTATTCTACCATCTTGCTAAAATTACTTAATAGTTACAGTATTTGTTTTGTAGATTTCAGATTACCTCTTCTTAAGTCAGTATTGTTAATCTGTATTTTTTAAGGAATTTGTTCATTTTATCTTAGTTGTCAAATGTATTGGCTTACAATCATTCACGACAGTCTCTTTTTCTTTTTAATGTCTGTAGAATCTTTAGTGATAGTCTCCCCTTTCGTTCCTAATATTGATGATTTCCATTTCTTCTCCTTTATTCAGTCTAGCTACAGGTTTACCAAATTCATTAATTTTCTCTCAACCAGTTTTTGGTTTTATTGATTTTTCTCTACTTTTCAGGTATCTTTTTTTTTTTTTAATTTCCCTTCTTTGTTATTTTGTTACTCTGTATTTACTTTGGCTTAATTTGCTCCTTTTTTCTAGCTTCCTATGGTGTGAGGTTAGATAATTGAGTATAGACCTTTTCTTCTCTAATAAAGGAATAGAAAACTATAAATTTCCTCAAAGCACCTTTGTAACAGCATTTTACAAACTTTTATATGTTGGATTTTTATTTTCATTTAGCTGAAAATGTTTTCTAATTTCCCTTGTGATTTCTTATTTTGTCCATAGATTATTTCAGAAATACATTCCTTGATTTCTAAATATTTGGGAATTTTCTAGTTATCTTTCACTTACTGAATTATAATTCCATTATGATAATGCACAGTGTATAGTTTCAATTCTTTTAATTTGTAAGACTTATTTCTCAATTGGTGCATGCATTGCCTCTCTTGGCAAATGTTTCATGGGCATTATAAAAATTTATATTTTGTTTTTGTGGATTGAAATATTTTATAGACTGCAATTCAGTTGAGAGTGCTGCTTAAGTCTTCTTTATCTTTGCTGTACTTTTATCGTATTTGTTCTTCTTTATCATATTTGTCATATTTGTTCTTCTTTATCCTTGCTGCACTTTTATCATATTTGTTGATGTCTCCAACTGTTATTGTTTCTTTCTTCCTTCAGTTCTGTCAGTTTTTGCTTCATGTGTTTTGTAGGTCTGGTATTGTGTACATACACATTTAGAATTGTTCTATCTTCTAATGAATTTACCCTTTGATCATTATGAAATGTCCCTCAGTGTCTCTGATAATAAATATATTTTTAATGTAGTATAATTGTCTGGTATAGTTACATCTCTTCCAGCTTTCTTAAGATTTCAGTTTGCATGGCATATCTTCTATCCTTTTACTTTTTTTTTTTTTTCTTTGAGACCTAAGTTTTGCTCTTGTTGCCCAGGCTGGAGTGTGACAATGCAATCTTGGCTCACTACAACCTCTGCCTCCCAGGTTCAAGCGATTCTCTTGCATCAGCCTCCTTAGTAGGTGAGATTACAGGCCCCCACTACCGCACCCAACTAATTATCCTTTTACTTTTAACTTATTTTCTTACTTTTAGTATATGACTCTTATAGACAGCATATGTTTGGTTCTTGCTTTTGTATGTCTTCTAATTCAGATATTTATATGATTTATATTTAATGTGTTGATAATATGGTTAGGTTTCTATCATCTTACCATTTGTTGTCTATTAACCCTTCCTTTGAATTAAGTATGCTTTGGGATTCTGTTTAACCTCTACTGTTAGCTCAGTCATTTCCTTATTGCATTGTTCTACTTATTTTACTGATTGCTTTATAATTTATAATATGCCTCTTTAACTTTTTATGATCTACCATTACATAATATTATACCACTTGTCATATAATGTAAGACCTTTACAACAGTATTCTTTTATATAATCTACCGTATTATATAATCTACCATTACATAATATTATACCACTTCTCATATAGCGTAAGACCTTTACTACAGTATTTCTTTCTCTCATAGTAATTTTTTTCTCTCTGACTTTCATTTTGGGTAAATTATATTGCTGTGTTTTCAAAGTCACTACCTTCTTTTTCTTTTGTGTATAAAGTACTGCTTATCTATCTAGTGAAATATTCATTTCTATATATATTTTTATCTCTAGAAATTATTTTTTGGTTCTTTTTGAAAATCCTCCATTTCTCTCTCCACTATATTCCTTTTTTCATTTACATCTTTGAATATAGAACATAATTACTACAGCCCTTTTGATGTCTTTGCTTGCCAATTCTATCATTTCTGGGTTTCTTTCTATTGACTGATATTTTTCTGATTATGGGCCACATTTCCCTGATTCTTGCTGTGTCCAGTAATTTTTTAATTAAATGACAAATATTTATGAATTTAAATACTTGAGTCCTTAATCTTGTTGTATATCTTTAAAGAATGTTGGACTTCTTCCTGAAAAGCATTTATGTTAAGTACACATTAGTTTGTTCAGTTCTAGGCTTAAACACTCCTTTCAGCCATATCTAGAGTAGTCTTTATTCTAGAGCCACTTTCCTGCTACTTCAGTGGTTTGGCCCTTCTGGGGTCCCTTCTGATTGCTTTGTATATGTAGGTTTTTCCATTCTTGCTAAAGGGAGCTTCTTGAATTCTTGGTCCTGTGTCAGGTCTGTGAATCTTTGTATTCTAACTCTCTGGTAACATTTTTTCCTTAGATGTTCTTCTCTGGTCTCAAAAAATTTTACCCTTCTTAATGTAAAGTTTTTAGTTAGCTAAACACTCAGGAGAACCCTTATTCAGATTACTTTAGCTATCTCCCTCCTCTCTGGAATTCTGCCGCATAAATTCTAGCCCTCTTGGCCTCCTTGCACTTTCTCTGTCTCTTCAAGTAAACAAGATTGCCAGGCTCTGAGTTCTTCCTCCCTGTACAGAAGCAGTAAATTTCTTCCTGGCCGAGAGCCTGAGTTGATGGTAGGACTCCCCTTGTTTCTGTTTTCTTAGGGATCACAGTACCCCACTGCCTGTGTCTGAAAATAGTCCTTGCCAGTATTTTATGCTGTATGTCTAGTTGTTTATGGTGAAAGGATCATCCTGGAACTGTTCGCTCCCTCATGGTCAGAAGCAGAAGTTGAATCATTCTAGAATGAGTTTTAATGCTGATACCTTTGCAAAATTCAGAAGCTCCCAAGAAATTGTTAACACTTTAACCATTGGCTTACTTTTTCTCAATATTGTTATAAATGAACTGTGTTTGACATGGGAACTATTCTTTATTTTTCAATGCAGAGTGCCCATTAAACTCTAAATCAGAAACTGATGAGAAGAAAAGGATATATCATACTTAATAAATTTTATGAATCAGAGAAATGGATTTCTTGAGTATAAAAATTGTCTCTATTATGGGATAGTAATTTGAAATATAAAATTATTAACATTTCATTATAAATATGAAGGAATAACATTACCAGTATGTAAGGACTAAAATGAACCATTTAATCTAGTCTTTTAAAATATGAATTCTAAAATTTTAGAGACTAGCATGTTGAATGTAGATTGTGTTAGAAATTTGGCAAATATTATCTGTAAAGGGCCAAATAATGTATATTTTGGACTTTGTAGGCATTTTGTTCCTATAACAGCTACTTAACTCTGCTTTTATGGTTAAAAAAAAATCAGCCATAGACAATATATAAACAAATGAGCTGGCTGTGTTCTGATAAAACTTTATTTAGGGACCATCAAATTTGAATTTCATCTAGTTTTTATGTCTCAAAATATTCTCCTTTTGATTTTTTTCAACTCTTTAAAAATGTAAAAACTATTTTTTACCTAGCAAGCCATATATAAGCAGGTGGCAGGTTGGATTTGACCTATGGGTAAGGCTTGACAACCCCTACTTTATGATTAAAAAGCTCCTCAGTCGGCTGTCAGATTCCTAATAGACTGTTGGATTTTCATTCTAAATGATATTTTTACCTGAAACGATTCCCTACTATTAAGTTAAATAGCTAATAAGAACACACAAAGTGTAGGGCTTTGAAAGATTATGTAGTGTCAAAGGTTTGAAAGATTTTATAGGGTCAGAATTCCTTCAACCAATTGGGGAATTGAGGCTAGTGTCTAATTTATCTTACTACCAAGCTTGCACATTTTATATTTTTCAGTCATGAAAGGCTAAATTCCTTCCTCCCAATTTTTGTTTTATTATGCTTATCCTATTAATGTCCCCAAATTAGTACATAGTTCTTTATCCTGAATTTAGTCATTTTTGGATGAAGTTGGCCTGGTACTCATAAACAAAAAGTCCCTTCACCTTATATTTAACTTCATGCTGTCCCTACTTACAAGATTCTGGATTTTTTTCTTAGTTCACAATCTTGAGACTATAGCCTCTTTTCTGCATTACCTGTGTTTCTATAATGTCTTTCACATAACCTTATTAGCCAGTTAGAACACAAAATAGATTTCAAAGCATATTTTCTTTATTCTACCTGATGGGGCTTTGTGTTCTGGTCGGTCTCCTGTTGGAATGCTCCGAATTTGTTTTCGAATATCTATCTGAAGCAGGATTGAACTATGCACCCTACTATTCTGTTTGGTGCTATATCCATAGCGTTAATTCAAGCCCTACTTCAGAAGAATGACTATGCAGTTCATATTCTATAATCATAAGTGTATATTCTTTTCTTCTTCCTTAAGATATATAGTTGATGTTGTTCTTTACCAGTAGCCAAAATCCAGTACCATGGAAGTTCTGGAAGAAAGGGCGTAGGTTTAATTTAGATGAGTGCTGCTATTGCATCATAAATGGGTGGTGACATAGTTGCATATAGCTGCACATTTGGGGAATACTATTCTTGTTTGCATGTCGTAGTGATGTTTTCCCAACACATTGTAACATTGTCTAGAAATAAAACAGAAAGGCAACTTCTTTTTTTTCTAATGAGGGAGATAAGAACTTTTGTTTTCAAATATGAAATAAAAATAAGAATTGGTACTAGCAGAAGCTTTAAATAAATGGAAAGTCAGAACCCAAAGACAATTTCCTTTGTTAGTAAAATAAGTTAACAATTTAAAATAATTGTTATCTTGTTGTTATTACACAGGAATAATTAGTAAATAGGTTTAAAATCAGGCCAGTTTTTAAATTTTGGGCATGATAGTGCTGTGATATTCAAGGTTATCGTCTCACAAGTTGCTATTTTATTGTTTTAATAATTTAGAAACTTTTTTTAAAGAGCATTATATACTCCTTCCTATCTTATGACATATGTGCCCTGTATCTTGAAAACTCTGCTCCCAAATCTTTACATGTCTGTCTCATTTTATTCCATTTCAACTTGACATCATCTCCGCAGAGAGTTTTAGTTTATATACTATCTAAAACAGCATCTTCACCTTCCCATTATCTTTGTAACACTCAATTTTATTTTCTTCAGAGCATTTATCATCTCTGAAATTAGTTTATTTGTCCATCTTTCTGTTCTACAAAGTGAACTATGTGAGAGCAGAAAGCTTGCATTTTAATTGTTTCTCTATCTCTAGTACTTAGAACACTGCCTTTCACACAGGAGTTCCTAAGTACATAATTAATATGTGGTTGGTTGGAAGGATGAATAAATAAAAGTATATCAGCCAGGCATGGTGGCTCACACCTGTAAATCTAGCACTTTGGAAGGCTGAGGTGGGAGGATAGCTTGAGTCCAGGAGTTCAGAACTAGCCTAGGCAACATAGTGAGACCTAGTTTCTACAAAAAATGTAAAAATTAGCAGAGCATGGTGGCATGTAACTCTAGTTTCAGCTACTCAAGAGGCTGAGGCAGGAGGATTGTATGAGCCTAGGAAGTCAAGGAAGCAGTGAGCCGTGAATATGCCACTGCACTCCAGCCTGGATGACAGAGTGAGACCCTGCCTCCAAAACAAACAAACAAAATAATAAATACTCACTGCTCCTCATTTGGTTAGAAAATTTAAAATTTTTTAAAAATAAGAATAAAGAGAAAAAGGATTTTTAAAAAGAGCATATCCTCAATGACCTGTGAAATAATAAGCAGTCAAACTTAACGTATATTGGATTTCCCAAGAGGAAGACAGAATATGGGACAGAATAATTTTTTTAAAAGAAATAAGAGCTAAAATTTTCCCATATTAGGTAAAAACTTAACTCCCAGAATCAAGGTAATAAACTGCTATTATTAATGCCAATTTGTATAAATACAAAGAAAATCAAATCTGGACATATAATAGTCATACTACTAAAGTTCAAAGATAGGCCAGGCACGGTGGCTCACACCCATAATTCTAGCACTTTAGGGGACCAAGGCAGGTGGATCACCTGAGGTCGGGCATTTGAGACCAGCCTGGCCAACATGGCAAAACCCTGTCTCTACTAAAAATAGAAAAATTAGCCAGGCGTGATGGCCGGTGCCTGTAATCCCAACTACTCGGGAGGCTGAGCAGGAGAATTGCTTGAACTCAGAGGGTGGAGGTTGCGGTAAGCCAATATCATGCCACTTTAGCCTGGACAAAAGAGCAAAACTCCATCTCAGAGAAATAAAAAATAAAGTCCAAAGATAAAGAGAAAAATCTTCAAAATACCCGGAAAACAAAAGAAGCATTAAATACAGGATAGCAATAATATTAGTGACAGCTGACTTACAATCAAAGACAAAAAATTATGGAATGACATCATTAAAGAGTTGTAAGGAAGAAGAAAAAAACCTTTAAGTCAAAATGCAATATCCAATGAAAATGTCATTCAAAAATGAAGGTAAAATAAGATGATTTCAGATTTTAAAAACTTAGATATTTATTATTAGTAGACATACAGTATAAGAACTACTAGGAGTTTCTAAGCTGAAAGGCAGTGATACCAGATAGAAACTCAGTTCTACAAGAAGAAATGAATACCAGCAAGAATGATTAATATAAACAGATTTTCTTTTTTTTTTTCTTCTGTCACTTTCTTTAAAAGAAAGCTGACTTTTTAAAACAAAAGTTGAACGGTATCATTATGAGTCTTTGTAATATATGTAGAGGTATAATATATGATCATATTAGCAAAAGAATGTTATAATAAATGGAATTACAGTCATCCTCAGTGCCTCAGGAGATTGGCTCCAGGACTACCCCCATGCATACCAAAATTCACAGATGCTCAGATTCTTTATATAAAATGTAGTGTTTGCATATAATCTATATACATCCTCTTGTATATAGTATTTCAGTAACTCTTTCAGTTATTTTCCTTGTGTTTGGTTTCATAGTGAAACAAATTAGGGATTGAGTCAGTTTTGAATATGTATAAAATGGATGCCCAAGAATCAGAAATAGGTAGACATTTATTAATTTAATTTTGGATGATATTTTTAAAAACCAAATTAAAAATCATACTAGAGTCTAAAACTGCAAAGTGGCTACTGAAATATTTACAGTTGGAGATACTTGCTTTCAATATTTTAGAGAGGTTATACCGAAGTTGAACATTGTGGCCCTTAGAATCATATTTTTATAAAGTTCTAATTTAATGACTTGTTATTCAATTAACATTCATATGCTTCTAGTAGAATAAGTCTCTACAAAAACAATCAAATGAAGACTTAGAAAATTTCAAGTATATCAGTGTTCTTTCCGTTCTTGTAAGTTACCGGTTCTTTGGTATGCCATGGGGAGTTCTTGAGTGTGTGAGCTTCTATGTGTGTCTCCACCTAAGTAAAGAAGATATTTTTTATGTATTAGATGAATTATAACCGTTAAATGAGGGTGATATTAGGAATATCTAAAAAATGATGTCCAGTATATTTGAAACTATATTTCTATAGTTTTGTTTTATTTTTTTATCTTGCAGTAAACATTGCTATCTTCAGAAACTAAGGAATGAGAGGCAAAAAAGAAAAACCATTCATCTTGGAAAGACCCAGAGCACCTTGAAATTTGGAAGGAATGTTATGCTAGCTGCTAAAGCCACCTTTATCACCAGAATGAATGAAGTGCTTCAGATTTAAATGGTAACCAGAATTCTCCTAACATGTTACATTTTCACCAAGAGCTTTAGATAACTGGAAAGAATTTCTTTTTAAGTTTAAATGTTTAACTTAAATGCCAAACTATAGATAAAGCTGAAAATTTAATAACTTACTTAGCATAATCAGGCTTTGTCCCTTAATGGATTGCTTTTCCCCTAGTTATAAACTTCTTAATTTATAAATGTAAGTTTATTTAAGAAAGAATATGACAAATACTAATATATTTATAAGTCCATCTGATGCAGGGAAGGTGAGCCCCAAAGCTTGCCTGCCCAGAGCTTAGCCCACAAGGGATCTCAGCTTTGCATAGGCAAGAATTCAAAGCCAAGCCAGAGGTAGAAAGAGACAGCTTTATTGAACAGGCAGTGTTACCCCTCCAGTGGTGTCACAGCTCTGTGACTGCTGCTGCAAAGCAGGGGTACTTTGTAGGCAGACAGTAGCAGCTCAGGGTAGCTTTGCAGTCATATTTATACCTACTTTTAACTGCATGCAGATTAATGGATGGTTTATGCAGAAATTTCTAGGGAAAGGGTAGTAATCATTGGGTCCTTGCCATGGAAAGAGGCGGTAACTTCTAGGTGTTGCCATGGCCACAGTAAATTCACATGGCATGATTGAATTTGTCATGCTGTCTCCCCGACACCCCATTTTAGCTAGTCCTCTATCTGGTCCAATGTCTGAGCCCCACTTCTGGAGTCAAGTCCCGCCTCCTACTTAACATCCTTCAACAAATATTTTTTTCGTTTCATAGAAATAAGCAACATAGGCAGTAGTTCCTATTCAATATACAAAGGTTTTTTAGTGTTATTTTTTGAACTTTATTTCATGTTTTGTTTTCTTTACTTGGCATCTGGTCTCTAGATATTTTAATATAATCTTTATTTTCTCTTTTGCCTCTCTTTCTTTCTACCTTTTAAAAATCATCTTGAAAGAATTTGGGAGTTATAAAATGGACAAGAATCCAGAATAGGAAAGGAGAGGGAAATTTTAAAAGATTATAAGATTTTTTCTTCTTGTAAAATTGAAAATACTATTTGATTTCAAGTAGAGTAGAAAGCAATTATATGAAAGCTTAAGATTCTTTATCATTCTTAAATCCTTTTGGTCTTAGGCCAGAATTATTCCAATGCATGTTTTGTAAAGATTCAAATATTTCCAGTTTTTTAAATGAAATCCTAATGAACAATCATAACTCTTATTCATTGGGTTTCTATTAATTTGATTTTGTGAGATAATCATTTGTTTGCTTGAGTCATTATGTTTTGATTGTGAATGGGTATGATGGACTGAAACTAGTTCCTTGCTTTGAAATGCAGGAGATGTAAAAAGTCTATCAAATAGCATCATGAACTAGTTCTAATGATTCTAAGGAATGCAGAACTTGTTTCATATTGATAAATATAAGACAGGAGAAATAATATACCAAAGAATGAGTGTTCTAATTATTCTTCCCTGTGCTAACATTAACCTTGATTAAAAATATCTTAACAGTGATTTCTTTAAAAAGTTATCTAATTGTGGGTTAAACCTCTACTTGTGGCATTATTGGAACTTTTCTGTGGCCTAGTCACTGGTAACCATGTAGCCACATGTATCCTTTTAAAATATCCAGTAAATTCTTTCTAGTCCTCAACTATTTAAAAAATTTAAAAGTTGAAGAAAGGAACTTTTAAAACACGGCAGAAGTCAAAAGAAGTCAACTTATGCAGGTGAGACAATACACTGAAAGTCACCAGATTTCCCTGCCTCTCTGATATTCATTTAATTGTACCTATTTAATTATATTTGCTTCAGGGCCAGACGCAGTGGCTCATGCTTGTAATCCCAGCACTTTGGGAGGCTGAGGTGGGTGGATCACCTAAGATCAGGAGACCAGCGTGGCCAACATGGCGAGACCTGGACTCTACTAAAAGTTAGCTGGGCATGGTAGCGAGCACCTGTAGTCCCAAGCTACTCTGAAGGCTGAGGCAGGAAAATCACTTGAACCTGGGAGGCAGAGGTTGCAGTGAGCCAAGGTTGTGCCATTGCACTCCATCCTGGGCTACAGAGCAAACTCCATCTCAAAAGTAAATAAATAAAATTATATCTGCTTCAATAATCTTTTTTAAATTTTTTTTGTTTTGTTTTGAGATAGAGTCTTACTGTATCACCAGGCTGGAGTGCACGGGCGTGATCTTGGCTCTTGGCTCACTGCAACCTCCACCTCCCAGGTTCAAACCATTCTCCTAACTCAGCCTCCCAAGTAGCTGGGACTACAGGCATACGCCACCACGCCCAGCTAATTCTTTTTTTTTTTTTTTTTTGTATTTTTAGTAGAGAGGAGGTTTCACTATGTTGGCCAGGATGATCTCAATATCTTGACCTTGTGATCAGCCTGCCTCGGCCTCCCAAAGTACTGGGATTACAGGCCTGAACCACTACGCCTGGCCTGCTTCAATAATCTTATATAACCACAGTTTCATTACAAAAATGAAAACAAACAACATCGTTAAAATCTTTACTGGGATACTTTTACCACACCTTAATCAAACTCCTAATTATATTTAAATCCATCTGTCAGTGGTATTTGGTAATTGTGGATAGGGCCATTGAAATACACAGATAGTATGACAAAGTTTTTCTAGAAACAGATTTGATTAGAACGTCACCTCTCTACACTGTAAAAGAACTGCACTGATTCTTCCACTTAGCCCAGTTCAGAAATTATATAACACATCCAAGAGGTACATAGAAGACCATCTACATTTACATATTTTTCTGGCCCTATCCAAGCTGATTGTCTCCAAAATTTAAAATCTACTGTGATTTTGAAGAGAGAATAGAATCAGATTTCTAATTGTGCAATTCACAGAATTTTTAATTTGCACACTGGAAGTTTAGATTTTTTTTTTTGAGGTGGAGTTTTGCTCTTGTTGCCCAGGCTGTAGTTCAGTGGCGCCGTCTTAGCTCACCACAACCTCCACCTCCCAGGTTCAAGCGATTCTCCTGCCTCAGCCTCCCGAGTAGCTGGGATTACAGGCATGTGCCACCATGCCTGACTAATTTTGTATTTTTAGTAGAGACGGGGTTTCACCATGTTGGCCAGGCTAGTCTTGAACTCCTAACCTCAGGCAATCCACTCGCCTTGACCTCCCAAAGTGTTGAGATTACAGGCGTGAGCCACTGTGCTGCCCAAAATGATGAGTTTTTTCAACAAGTGGTACAAGAACAGTTAGATATTCCTTTTTAAAAATTGTTTGAGACAGAGTCTTGCTCTATTTCCCAGGCTAGAGTACAGTGGCATGATCATGACTCACTGCAACCTTGAGCTCCTGGGCTCAGGTGATCCTCCCACCTCAGCCTCCCAAGTACCTGGGGTGGCAGGCATGTGCCATCATGCCCAGGTAATAGGCATTCATTTAAAAACAAAAAGATACAAAAGATACTTGACGTGTACCTTGACGTAGGCCTTGGAAATAAATGGAAAAGATTGTGAAGAGGTTCACTTTTTAGAAGTAGAGGAAGAAATAAGACTGTCTTGAAGATAATCGAAACATCAAAATGGTAGGGGGAATTATTAGAAGGCAGTTCAGTGTTTTGACTGAGAGGCATTATGAATTATAAAAAATGTGTATACATTATGAATAAATATTTTTTATTGCACTTGCTTATTAAGCACCCTATAATTCACAGAACATTGTGTTAGATTGGGAGGGTGTTATAAAGGTCCTTTGAGGCCAGGCATGGTGGCTCACACCTAAGGCTGAGGCGGGTGGATCACTTGAGGTCAGGTGTTTTGAGACTAGCCTCACCAACATGGTGAAACTCTGTTTCTGCTAAAAATACAAAAATTAGCTGGGTGTGGTGATGCCTGCCTGTAGTCCCAGCTACTTGGGAGGCTGAGGCACAAGAATTGCTTGAACCCAGGTGGCAGAGGCTGCAGTGAGCTGAGATTGTGCCACTGCACTCCAGCCTGGGTGACAGAGCAAAACTCCGTCTCAAAAAAAAAAAAAAATTCCCTTGAGGAAATCATATAAGCAATAACAAAACAATAATAAATGCTATTATAGTAGGACCAGGAGAGCCCAGAGGAGAGGGCAGTAAATACCTATGCTCATCCCGATTGGCTTCCCTAACTAGCCCAGTAAGCTCCAAGTGCAGAGGGAAGCTAAAGGATGGAGTATTCTGAGCATGGAAAAATGTTAATGTGTCCACTGTCCCTTTGAGGACTTTGAGAAATTGCTGTTAATTTGATAGCTAAACTCCAATATGAGACCTCTTCCATCTGCTGTCACTTAAATCTGTAATAATTAGCTCAGTCTCAAAGAATAGGCAAAGTGAAAGAACCTGATGTGGTTTCTTTTTATCCTCTTTTTGCTGTCATTCGATCTACTTTAAAGTGGGATAGTCTCTTGCCTGTAGTTGGTAGCCATTCTATACAGTCTCTATCACACAGAAAAGGTATTTTTTTCAGAGACTACCAAACTGTAGGAATGAAAGATAATTTTGTTTTCATAAAGGAGTCTTCATCATATTCCACACATGTGGAAAAGAGAAGTAGGAGTTGAATGTGATTGCCTTTGCCAACCATCTGTAGGTTTCTTTTTTTTTGAGACGGAGTCTCACTCTTCTTGCCCAGGCTGGAGTGCAATGACAAAATCTCGGCTCACTGCAACCTCTGCCTCCCAGGTTCAAGCGATTCCACTGCCTCAGCCTCCTGAGTAGCTGGGATTACAGGCATGTGCCACCATGCCTGGCTCATTTTGTATTTTTAGTAGAGACGGGGTTTCTCTATGTTGGTCAGGCTAGTCTCAAACTCCTGACCTCAGGTAATCCACCTGCCTTAACCTCCCAAAGTGCTGAGATTACAGGCGTGAGCCTCCGCGTGCAGCCCATCTGTGGGTTTCTAATTCTTATTTCTCTTTGAGGAATTATTCATTGCAACTTGTACTCACACTTTCCTTAAAGAAAGTACTACTTTTATTTTCCCTCCGCCTTCTATCACATAGCAAGAGCGTTGGTGGAAATTGCTTTTCCATAAAAAGAACTGTGCCACCTACTCTTCAAATGCTACTCATTAAGAAAATCATTGATTGATTTTTCCTGGGGAATAAATTAGGCTTTCCCCTAAGAGTGGAAAGAAATAAATAATGAGATGTAAAGAATGAAGATGGCTGTGTGTTATGAGGAAAATGTGTATGCAGTTGCCATGGAAACAACATGTAGGCATTCAAAACAGGAGCTTATGATATCTTTGTATTTGTCAAATATAAATCAGATATGAGTTGCATTCATTCTCGTTCTTGGCTCAAATTTAGTCTGACACATATGGTTATGTAAAATATGCTTCTACTTTAGTATATTTGCTTAATATTTGCAAGAATCTAGCAATACACGGGCTGCCATATTTTAAAATCATATACTGGAAGCATAGAAATAAAACTAGGGAAAGCAGTTCTCAGCAAATAATTCCTAAAAGATAACAGCACAATCACATTGTGACTTTCATAATTAACAGAGGTAATTAATTTTTCTTAATTTAAACATATTTACAATGTTTGGCCTAGCTAATTGGTACAAGCTAATTATTTGTGAGTGATGTCGAATGCTGAATATGCATAGTTTGATAGTTTATTCTTATTTAATATATGTTATTTCATTTCATGAGTAAGGCACAATAGGCAATGTTTCTGAATGTTATACTTTTCTGTTGGAAGACATTAGTTGACTCCAGTTTCATGTGTTATAAGTGAAACATGATAGAAATCTAGAGAAAGCATACATGGATTTTGAGGAGATGGAGAATTTGACAAAATTTTTCATAGTTTGAACTTCTTTCAGTAACTAATTCCAGAGATAATACAGAAAACGCAAACCATACCTGCAGCTACTGAATTTCAAGGGGCATGCAAACTAAAAATAGGAAAATCTAAAAACAATTAGAATAGACCCCTTTCATGGAAAAGAAAGGGATACCCTCTTAACTCCACTACCTTCTCTTTTCATGCCACCTTTGTTAGTGATTTCATAGCCCATCAGTTTATCGTCCTGTGTATTTTCTCCTGTTAGATTTTCTAAAAGGCATGCACTTTGAGCAGATAGCCTAGAGGCTTAATGTCTTATTAAAGCAGTAATTTTTAAATAGTGCAATAAATGATACAGTAATTTTATGAGACCAAATAGAGATTGGTGGGAAAAGGCTAAATTGAGAGGTTTTTCAGAGGAGTTAAGTTTTAAGTCAAAATCTAAAAGGTAAAAGGCCTTACGAGAGGCATTTTAACAACATGTATTAGCAAAAGTTTAAAAAATATATACACACGCATAAATATGTGTGTGTGTGCATACTGTTTGATCCAAAAATTGTACTTCTAACAATTTATCTTAATAAAGATGTATGCAAATACTGAACTAGGAGAATATTTAAACCCTGTTTAAAATAGAGAAATTTGGAACATATTGAAAATACTAGAGCTCCACATCAAGTCCAGAGGAAGGGCTAACTAATTTTAGGATAAATCCAGAAATTGAGTGTGTAGCTATTTGAAATGATATTGTGGAAAAATATTTGTGATATATTGTTCAGTGAAAAACAAGCAGTAGTTTGATTGCAGTTGTATTAAATCTACAAATTAGTTTGAAGAAAATTGACATCTTTACTATGTTGGGTCTTCCAGTTAAGGAACGTAGTCTATCTCTTCATTTATTTTGGTCTTTGATTTCTTTTATTAGTATTTTATAGTTCTCAGCATACCCCTCCTATACTTGCTTTTTTAGATTTATACCCAAGGATTTCTTTTAAATTTTATTTTATTTGGAGCTGATCTGAAAGTTATTTTTTTTAATTTTGGTTTCTATTAGTATATTGCTTGTATATAGAAATATAATTGATTTTTGTATGTTGACCATGTATCCTGCAATCTTAAAATACTTATTAAATCTAAGAAATTTTTTTGTAGATTCCTTGGGATTTTTCACATACTTTGTCATGTCATATACAGATAGGTACAGTTTTACTTTTTCTTTTCCAATATGTATGCCTTTTATTTCTTCTTCTTGTCTGTTGCACTAAGACTTTCAGGATATGTAGAACAGGAATAATGATAGTATAGGCATTCTTGTCTTGCACCCTCTTCAGGAGGAAGCAGTCAGTCTCACTATTAAGTATGATGTTAGCTATAGGTTTTTTGTAGGTGCCCTTTGATCATGTTGAAGTTCCCTTCTGTTCCCAGTTTGCTGAGAGTTTTCATTATGAATGGCTGTTGGATTTGGTCAAATTTTGTCAGATTTTCTATATCAATTGATATGATCGTATGGATTTTATTTTTTGGGCTGGTAATATAGTGGTTTACATTTATTGATTTTAAAAAATATTTTAGACTTTCCTTATATTCCCAGGATGAAACCCACTTGGTTGTGATGCATTATTCTTTTTACATATAACAGGAATATTTTGTTGAGATGTTTGTTTTTATGTTTATGAAATATATTGGTGTATAGTTTTTATTGATTGATTTTTTTTTTTAGTACTGTTTTGCCTCTTTAAAAAAAATCTTTTTCTGCCAAACAAATTATCTCAAACATTTAGCCTGATCATCATAAAGCAGACCTCATAAAATGAATGGGAAGTATATCTTCCCCTTCTGCTTTCTGGAATAGATAGTTCAGAATTGCGATTTTAATTTGCATGTCACTGAAGAATAAATGAAATTGAACACTCTTCTATGTGCTTATTGGCCATAGAATTTGTTTTTGAGGATTAGTGTCAGACTTACCATGTTAAAATATATTGAGTTCACTCATAGTTGGGCCCGCTTAATGTTTAGTTTAGGTCTCTAATCATAGTAAAATTGACAACGCTATGATTACACTTGTGGATTTACTTTTATGATGAAGTTTTTAAAACTGAGCTGTATTCTGTAATATATATGATCATTAATAATTTATGAACACAAACTTTTTTTTTTGAGACAGAGTCTCATTCTGTCTCCCAGGCTTATGACACCCTCAACCTCCTGGGCTCAACCTCTTGGGCTCAAGTAGATCTTCCCACCTCAGCCTCCCAGGTAACTGAGACTAAAGACACAAGCCACTATACCAGACTTATTTTTTTTATTTTTTATAGGGACAGGGACTTCCTTTGTTGCCTAGGCTGGTCTTGAACTCCTGGGCTCAAATGATCCTCCTGCCTTGGCCTCCCAAAGTGCTGGGATTACAGGTGTCAGCCACCACACCCAGCCAAGCATAAACCCATTTGTAAAGAAACAAAAGAAAATAATTTTTCTCTAATGTTGAAATGGTGACATATAATAGTTGTATTTGGAAAAGAATTAAAACTTTTCTAAGAATTCAATGAGTATTACTTGTTAAGAAGTTATATTTTGCCAAGTGGCATATGAATGTTTCTGAATGACACAGATGATAAAGATATGAACATTTACTTGTCAGCAAATGGGCATCACTGTGTTTTGCTAGTGCTCTAAGCGTTGCTGAAAATGGAGCTGTCTCCAGCTGGTTGTAGTTAGATTTGGATTGTTTCCTGCATGGGAGACACTAAAGTGTCTTTAATTCCTGGGATCCACAGCTTTCTAGTTATTCTTATTTCCTGCAACTTAAAAGTGCTCATCTATATTTCATAAAATATTTGAAAAAATATGAACAGAAACATACAATTAGGTTGCCATTATTATTGACTAATTTTACTCTCTCAAATTTGGAAATGTAGAATTGAGCAATCATGTGATATCCTCTAGAGAGTGATTTTGAAAGATGCATTGAAAGAAGAATGTTAAAAGAGCCCAGGAGGTATGGTAATATGTGACAGGAACACTCTGTAACTCCCATAATCTTGCTCAGTTTGTAAATCTGGTAATAATTGTCAGCTCCTGTGACATGTGGAATTAAATTTTAGTCATTGCAAGATTTTGACATATGAAGGGATGTCCTGTTTTACTTGATCTTCCTTTATGTCATGTTTTTCATCTACTTACTTATAAATGGCCTTAGAAGAGCTAATATTTAATAAGCATTTGCTATTTGCCATGCATGATACTAGTCTCTCTTATATTATCTCTAGTCCTCACCACAATTTTGCAAACCCAATTTACAGCTGAAGAGACTAAGGCTCAAAAAGTTGTTTCTTGCCTAAAGTCACAGAACTTAGTAAGTGGTGATTTGAACTCAAATTTGTCTGATCCCTAACCTGCAGTTTTTCTACTACTGTACCAATGTTTCTCACCCGTGTTCAATTAAATAGAATTTTGGGCGATACACTTTGATGTTTGAGCAGCTTCTCAGGACAGTAATGTGCATCTAGAGTTAGAAACTACTGGATAAACACCCTGTGCTTACTATTATGAGATCATACTTCTGTAGAAGGGAAAGTGTAGTAAAAAAGCACATTTTCCCTTAAAAGTTATGTGCAATATTGTCCATTTATCTCTGCCAAAACATATATATTTGAAACTTCAGTACAAGATGATACATTGAGAACATGCTGCAGTCTCCCTTTGCTACTACACATTCCTAAAAGTAATCCTCCTCTCCCCCTCTAAAGAATATATAGTACCAATTAAATACAACTGTGATAGGAAATGGCAAAACATGCCAAAACCATGGAGAGCCCTTGATCAATGGCGTCGGAATGCAGATAAGAACTGTAATCTACGATATGTGTAGGATTGGAATATTGCAAAAGGTCTGAATGGCTATTTGAGGGATGCTTTATGTGTAGCCTTCTGGACAAGCACACATGTAAAACTACGTCTCCCCACCTTTACAGTTTTTTTCTTGGTGTCTGACCTGCAAAAACAGGCAATATGGATGCTTTAAAAGCCAAAGGAGTACTCCCAGTGTTGTCAATATCTAGAAAGGGTAGGAAACCCCCAGAACACTAACTATACATTTTAACTACCCAGGTGGCACATCTTTCACCCCCCATTCCATGCTGCTGTAATCACATAAATCAGTCACAGTCTAACAGTATATCTCTAAAGTCCAAGTAAAGATAAGGCCACAACTCAGAATTACAAAATATTTTAAGAAAACTAATATCATGAAGGAGAGTACCAAACTACATAAATGGATGAACTAATGCCCAAGGGATAAGAGTTAATAAAGAAAGCAAAATAAGACTTTAGATAAATATAATTACTATCCTCAGACACATGCAGATGATACTGCATTCATCAAAAGAGAAAACTTTAGAGCTTTTGAAGTTAACAATTCAAAAGAAAGGACAAAGAATTAGGAAGAAATAAAGGTAAGTTGAGAAACACTGAGGATAGATAGAAAGAGTAGTAACCAGAAATAATCCTATAATTACCAATGCTGGATGCAAAAAGACAGTGGGATAGTATCTTTCAAAATTCTTTTCAAAAATAATTTTGTACTTCAGAGTTCAATACCTGCCTAAATTATAAAACTGATATTTTTTAGACATGCAATACTCATGATAAGCAAATTACTATAAGAAAACAAACAATATTTTAGTTTAAAACCATTAGGAAGAAAGAAAAGTAGAACGTAGAAAACCCAGTAAAGGTAACGTATAGAGGAAAAGAAAATATAGAAGCTATAAGAAAGCATGAGAAATAGAAATGCAAAGTAGAATGGTTGCATTCAACTATTAAAAGATAGCTTCTCAAATCAGTTTGAAAAAAATGTTTACTGTTTACAAGAAGCACATAAAACATAGACTAGAAGGTTGAGAAAAAGATTAATCAGGCAAATAAAAAGTAGAAGGCATAGCAGTAGAATTAAAAGCAAAAAAATCATTTAATTAAAAGAAATAAAGAGCTATTTCATTATCATCTTGGTAAATTGATTTATAGATATGAATTCATTTAGCAATATAGCTTTGACATAAAGAGAAGAATCTAGCTAATACTATTTTTTTAAATTTATTTATTGCATTTTAGGTTTTGGGGTACATGTGAAGAACATGCAAGATTGTTGCATAGGTACACACGTGGCAGTGTGATTTGCTGCTTTCCTCCCTTTCACCTGTATCTGGCATTTCTCCCCATGCTATCTCTCCCCAACTCCCCATCTCCTGCTGTCCCTCCCCTATTCTCCCCCAACAGACCCCAGTGTGTAGTGCTCCCCTCCCTGTGTCCATGTGTTCTTATTGTTCAACACCCACCTATGAGTGAGAACATTCGGTGTTTGATTTTGTGTTCTTGTGTCAGTTTGCTGAGAATGATGGTTTCCAGGTTCATCCATGTCCCTACGAAGGACACGAACTCATTGTTTTTGATAGCTGCATAATATTCCATGGTGTATATGTGCCACATTTTCCCTGTCCAGTCTATCATCGATGGGCATTTGGGTTGGTTCCAAGTCTTTGCTATTGTAAACTGTGCTGCAATGAACATTCATGTGCATGTGTCCTTATAGTAGAATGATTTATAATCCTCTGGATATATACCCAGTAATGGGATTGCTGGGTCAAATGGAATTTCTATTTCTA
>CAUYLG010022415.1:0-61312 GCA_963573385.1 Cacajao melanocephalus | reverse complement strand
ACACAAGAACACAAAATCAAACACCGCATGTTCTCACTCATAGGTGGGTGATGAACAATAAGAACACATGGACATAGGGATGAGAGCACTACACACAGGGGTCTGTTGGGGGGGAAATAGGGGAGGGACAGTGGGAGGTGGGGAGAGATAGCATGGGAAGAAAAGCCAGATATAGGTGAAGGGGAGGAAAGCAGCAAATCACACTGCCACGTGTGTACCTATGCAATAATCTTGCATGTTCTTCACATGTACCCCAAAACATAAAATATAATAAAAATTAAAAAAAAAAAGAACCAGTGTTTCTATGTATGGCTGAAGCATAATTCCTTCACTGACTGATTTTCTTCATGACAATATTATTTCTGGGAGCTTAGAAGTCCTGGCAAGGAAATGTCCAAATTCTGTCTATTTCATTTGGAATGAAACCAAAACTTTAAAAGCTCAGTTTAGTAGAGTTCTGTAAAATTTTGACTTATTTAGCAGTCCTAAACGTTCTTAGAGAAAGTATATTTTTCAACTGCTGCAGCAAAACATACTTAGAGGGATTTGGTAAGAAAGACAATGAATGCCAAATCAGGAGAGGAAGAGGATGAGTATAAAAACAGAGACAAGGAAGATAATGTGGAAGATGAGCTGTTCCACCCAGAACATATGAGGAAGAGGAAGAGGAGGAGAATGAGGACAAGATGGGGCAAACTCAGAATTGGGAAAGGGAAGAAAGAAAATAGGCCGCTCATGTTCAAAGGAAGAAGAATTTTAGAATAAATATTATGATAGCTGTGTTGACAAAGAGAGAAAGAGTAGAAGATAAAGAACACCTTTGAGAGAAAAAGAGGAAAATTGTTAAGAATGAGAGAGCAAAAGAGATAACAAGATCATTCTAAAACCAGATGCCCTGATCCTGCTAGTTTTGCAATAGGATGGTCATTTACGGTTATTTTCCTAGAAAATAACATATAACTTTTTATGGGAAGTATGGTTCTACTATTTTCACAATGCCATTATGCAAAATAAGCTTTATGAATCTGTTAATGATAATATTTTATAGGGAGAAAAATTTTCGTTATTATCATTGTCAAGTTCCATATAAATTTGTATGGAATTTTAGCTTTTCTCATTTTTTTTTGTTAGTGATGATTAGCTATCAATTAAGACATGACTAATTTGACACAGGTTTAATGTAGTTCACTTTATTCATAATGTGTCACACCGTTTTTTTCATGACAAGTTGATCATTTTCATCGCTGACTCTAAGATCTCTAGTTTGAAGGCTTTTTGTTTGTTTGTTTGCTTGGCAATGTTTTCGATAACTTTTAAAATTTATTTGTTCATTTGTTTTGTCATAGTAGTTTAGAGAGTAGCCATAGGATAGTGAAGATTTTATTTGACTGCGTGGTGCATGCATTTTAATATTCTTGTATAGCAGTATGTATGTTGTGTATTAAGTGCCTTATGAATCATTCCTTAAAGTTTTGAACTTACTACTTTTGGTGAACTTCTGTTTTAAATAAAATCATAACACTTTTTTTTAAGAAAACATGCAATTCTGGTTATTCTTTGATATATCTCTCCTCTGCTTTATCTGTATTACAGTTTAAAGTTTTTCAAACCTAATCGAGTCAAATAAAGATTTGTTATTTTTTTAAAAAATAAAAATCACATAATGATTTCATATTGGAACTGCAGCCGGAGTTCTTTTTTAAAAGAGCCCCATTTAACCCCGCCCAGTCTGGGTGGCATCCAGATGGCCTATGGGCAGAACTGACTCCACCCTCACCTCAAAGATTAGCCCAGACCAGCCTAAGCCCATCTACATTATCCTATCTCTCATGCCACGCTGATTGTGTCAGGCATCAGTCAGCACACAACACTCCCTTGGCCATAGCAAAATAGTGCAGGAGTGGGCAGAGATATAAATGGGGCAAGTTCAAAAAGGTGCAGGAATTTATTTTCCTATGAGGGTAGATCACTTGACATCAGGAGCTCAAGACCAGCCTGGCCAACATGGTGAAACCCCCATCTCTACTAAAAATATAAAAAAATTAGCTAGGCACGGTGGTGGGCACCTGTAATCCCAGCTACTTGGGAGGCTAAGGTAAGAGAATCGCTTGAACCCTGGGGACAGAGGTTGCAGTGAGTCGAGACTGTGCCATTGGGCAACAAGAATGAAACTGGGTCTCAAAAAAAAAATAAAATAAAGAAGATAAACTCTTTCTTCTGAATCATGTCTGCTGTGGTTTGAATGTGTCCCCCAAAGTTCATGTGTTGGAAACTTAATTTCCAATGCAACAGGGTGAGACCTTTAAGAGGTGATTAAGTCATGAAGCCTCTTTCCTTACAAATAGATTGATGTTGTTATCACAGGAGTGGGTTTATTATCACAAGAGTGGATTTATTATAAAAGTGAGTTTCTCTCTCTCTCTCTCTCTCCCCCTCCCCTCTCTTTTGTTCTCTCACCCATGCAATGCCTTCCACGATGTGATGGTGCAAGAGGAAAAGCCTCACTAGATGAAGTCCGTCAATCTTGGACTTCCCAGCCTCCAGAACTGTGAGCCAACACATTTCTGTTCTTCATACATTACTTAGTCTCAGGTATTTTGTTATAGCAACATAAAACAAAGACAATGTCATCTGGGAGCCTGAGACCTAGAACTACTTCAGCTAGTTTTCTACATTGGAAAGACAGCCTGAAGATAAAGCCAATACATAGAAAAGACAAAAGAGAAAATCAAATGGAAGCTCAGCGAAAGCTCTGAAGGAGCTATTTCTGACCAAGGTTATTTCTGGACTTTTCAGATAATCGAGCTAATAAACTCCATTTGTTGTTTAAGCCAGTTTAAGTTACATTTTGTTTCTTTTAACCAAAATGGATGTTCATACACCAACACAATACAATTCAGACTCAAAATCTGGAGAACGTGTGTGTGTCAATCTTATAATTTCTCACTTCTCTGTATACAGCATGATTCTTTAGCCCAGCACTGCTCAATAGAACTTTCTGTAGTGATGGAAATGTTCTATATCTGTGCTGCTCAACATACTGGCTACTAGCTATATATAACTCATAAGCATTTGGAGTGTGACTACTGTGACTGTGGATTGAATTTTTAATTTGATTTAACTAATGCTAAGTGTTTATATATGGCTAGTAGCTACAGTATTAGACAACACAACTATAAACTAATAAAATTGTCCTTGAGTATAACCTAGTCGTTCCACCTTCCTATCCTCATCTTATTCTTTCCACTTGGAATGCCTTATTTTCTTTTGTCACATAAATAATATATAAACATTCTCATAAGTAAATTTCAAATGCCCCCTGTTCTATGAAGCTTTTTAAAATCACAATGTCTCAAGCTATAAACATCCCCAGTGTTTTATTTTTGATTTTTTAAAGTTTCCTGAATGACCTACTTTGAGTATTTGTCCCCTTCAAATCTCATGTTGAAATTTGATCTTTAATGTTGGAGGTGGGGCCAGATGGCAGGTATTTGGGTCATGGGGGCAGATCTGTCATGAACTGTCCTCACAGTAATGAAGGAGTTCTCACTCTATTCATTCCTGTGAGGTCTGATTGTTAAAAACAGCCTGGCTCCTCCTCCTCCTCTCCCTCCTCTCTCACTATGTGATGCTTCCTCCCCTGCACCTTCCCACAGGAGTGGAAGCTTCCTGAGGCCCTCACTGGAAGCAGATGCTGGTGCCATGCTTCTTGTACAGCCTGCAGAGCTGTGAGCCAAATAAACTTCTTTTCTTTGTAATTTACAGCCTCGGGTATTCCTTTATAACAACACAAATAGACTAAATTTTGTTTTGAAAAATTGACATTTAAGAAGCATTAGTTTTAAAAGAAGAAAAGTGGACAAGCATATTCATATTTGATATTCTGAGGGAAGGTTAAAATAATTCCTCTAAATACCTAACATAGACCTCACATCTGTCCCTTTCTCCAAGTCATACTACTATTAATATTGGTTCTCAATTAATACACATGAACGATTTATTTCTCTCTCTTTTCCCTTACATCCACCCTATGAATAATGCACCAAAATGGCCATGTGATCATGTCTCACACTCACTCCAAGCAAACTGAGGAATCTTCACTGTCAAATGAATAGAATTAATTTTTTTTTTTTTTTTTTTGAGACGAGTCTTGCCCTCTCACCCAAGCTGGAGTGCAGTAGCACTATCTTAGCTCATTGCAACCTCCGCCTGCCAGGTTCAAGAGATTCTCCTGTCTCAGACCTCCAAGTAGCTGGGATTACAAGCTAGCACCATGGCACCCAGCTAATTTTTGCATTTTTAGTGTCGAGGGGATCTCACCATGTTGGCCAGGCTGATCTCGAACTCCTGACCTCAAGTGATCCACCCACTTCAGCCTCCCAAAATGCTGGGATTACAGGCATGAGCAACCATTCTAGCCCGGCCTAGAATTGATTCTTTAAAAAAAACATTCAAGCCTCTCCCTGAACTATATTCTCAGACTTAATAGCAAACACTTCTGATCCCACTGCATCACTGCAACTTGACGTCACTCATCACCATCTCTGAACATATTCCACAAAATCCAATAATCCTTCGACTAGCAGATCAGATTCCACCTTCTCCATTCTGTATGAATAGGGACATCTTGGAGCAAATTCAAAAAAGTAGCAACAGTGATAGAGAGGGGCCTTAAAAGCATGTTCTTTAAGGAGAGTTTGAAGAAATTTAGATGCTTACCATGGAGAAGATTTAATGATTGGAGAGCTGTAATGGGAAAATAGATTACACTTGTTGGCCAGGTCCAAGAGCAATAACTATGGCCAGTGCTTGGGAATTAGAAGAAGACACTTATGGCCAAAATGATTAAGAACTATTTCACCAAAGGCTGGTAGAATCTTTCTTGTATTTGTTAAGTAAAAATTTTTTTAATAAAAAAAATTAAAATTCTTTTCAATTAAAAAAGAATCTTGTAATTGAAAATAATTCTTTTTTAATTAAATAATTCTTTTTTAATTGTTCTTTTTTCAATTCAAAATGGAAAATGTTTAAATCTATCAAAGGCTGTGCTATTTGCTTTTTACATGCATCATCATATGTGAGTCATTTAACAGTCTGATAGTTGTAATAATTCCTATTTCACATTTTAAAAAAAAGCAGACACTTAGCTTAAATACTTTCCCCAAGATATCACAGTTAAAGATTTGGCAGAGGCAGCATCCAAACCCACTTCCATCTGACTGCAGAGTCCATGCTACCCAGCACCTAGTAACTTGCCCTAGTCAACCTCTCATCTTTGGAAGTGTGAAAACAAAGTCTGGATTACACTCAGCGGAACAATAGAATGGAGTTCTAAGCGGCTGATGATCAGTTGCATGAAAACATCTTTTTATTGTCAATGTTCAGTTTCCTTTAATGATTCCCCATCTTCGCGAAGGGCAGGTACAGGCTGCTAGGCAATAGTAAAAAATGATCTCTTGGAGATCTTGCCCTGACTGAAGGATTGTCCAAATGTTTGAAGACCCCCTCCCAGGAAAACTATTCTCCAACACAGCGTCTGGGTCTCCTTGCTTCCACGGTCCAGTTTCTGCCTTTTATATAACTCAGACTCCACCTGCCAATCTGGACTCAGCGGAAAGGCAAACTCCTGGCCTTGGAAGACCCAGATTCCAGAAATGGAGCTGCTATTGTTGATTCCAAAGAAGGTGACAGTAGCAAAGGCATCTTCTTCAGCTTATCCAATAGCTGGAACATTCCAGAGATTCATGAAGAACTCATGAAGGTCTGGATGAGTTCTTCAGGGAAACGATACTCAGAGTACCACAGGGACCAGCCATCTTTATCGAAGTGCTCCCCAAAACATGGCAGTGCCTCAGAGAGTGGTCCTTGATGGAGTACTGGTGCTTAAATTCGTCCAGCTTAAAGATATTCTTGAGCTGCTCACATTCCTTCATCTCTGCCTCAGAAGCAGGGACGGCCACCTTTTTCTCCTGCTTCTCCTTCTTCCCCTCAGCCTGGGGCTTCTTCTCTTCCCATGAACCCTTCTCTTTCCATGGAGTGTCCTTTTTAGGCTGGCTCTCTGCAAACATTTTAGCATCAAAGTGGGCTGTGTTCTCACATAGTTTCACTTCCACCCAAGACAGCCCGGAACTGGGGCTGGTAAATGTAGGTGAGGAACCAGCAGTTGGTAATGGGAAAGGCCTGGTAGAAAGAAGGCTCTAGAACCTACCTGCTTATAGAGTCACAAAAAGGTGCAGATAACTATGATGTCAGCCAATGTCACTTGCTCACCTACCAGAAAAGTCCCCATCTTCAAGTGAGCATCCAGCAGCCCCAGACGTCACCTCATCTCCTCCCCTGCATCCTGGGTGGCCTGTTTGTTGTGGTGCATTTTGCCCAAGGTGGGAACACCCAAGTACTGGCCATCATCAACAAAGCTCACTCATGCACCGCCTGGGCTGCTGCCTCTGGAACACTTCCCCTCAGCGCCTCATTGCTCACACAGGTGGCAATAGCATTGCTCTCTCACACAGAGAATCCATCGTCACCCACAAATGCTAAAGTCTTGCGGGAAGAAAATTCAGGGGTATGGTTGGTTTGGCCAAAGTGGTAATGAAGTGGTGCATAGAGCACGTGAATCTGAGCCCCGCATTACTGAGCAGCGATGAGGACCTGCTCATCATACACTTGCCCTCTAGTTTTCAGGACATGTGTTCAGGCTCCCAGCCACCTTGGTGATTACATAGAGAAGAAGGTCAGTCTCTCCACACTGCGGCAACATAAACAAAAACATCTTTTTTTTCTTTTGAGACAGAGTTTCACTCTTGTCACCTAGCCCGGAGTGCAATGGCACAATATCTGCCCACTGCAACCTCTGCCTCCCAGGTTCAAACCATTCTCCTGTCCCTGCCTCCGGAGTAGCTGGGATTACAGGCACCAGCCACCACACTGAGCTAATTTTTGTATTTTTAGTAGGGACCAAGTCTCACTATGTTGGTCAGGCTTGTCTCCAACTCCTGACCTCATGTAACTCACCTGTCTTGACCTCCCAAAGTGCTTGGATTACGGGCATGAGCCTCCGCATTCAGGGGAAAACATCTTTGAGAACAATTACAACCGTGAGATTTTAGCCTTCCAAATCACATGGGATCTTTAAGTTTGGATTAGTTTCACAACATTCAGAGATGAGTTTAACAGGATAGTTATGATGGAAGCAGCAGAATTAATGAAAGCAGAATGTGATTTCTCCCTTTAGCCTATGTATGCCAGCATTACAGATGTGTCTTATTCTGCTTTATGTTAAAGTTCTTTATATTTAAAGTACTTCAGAAGTGGACAGGGGATGTCAACGCCCATGTTTCACAGATATGTAAGCCCTTGGAGAGATGCAGAACCTGATGGAGTCTATTTCCTTTCATTCTACCATCTCCAGGCACCACTGTAATAAGGCTCATCCCACCATTACACTGACACTTTTCCTGTAGGTGAGTAAAGACTTCCTTGTTTCTAGATTAGTAAAACATCCCAAACTTTATCTTCTTAGATCTCTAAGCAGTAGCCAACACACCAGAACAGTTCATCTTTTCATGAACTCTCTCTTTCGTTGGTTTCTATGGGATCTAAGTGTGCTTTTTTTCCTTTTTTCTCTTGAGTAGCCTTTTTGAAGTTTCTCCTGCAGGGCTTTCTTTCTATGTGTGGTGCTCAAGCACCTACCTAAGTGCTCTTCTCTTCTAATCCTACCCACTATCCCTGGAGAGCCTCATCTGCTCTTATGGTTTTTGTTTTGTTTTTCCATTTGTAAAATGATGACCCCAAATCCATCTCTCAGGTGAAGTCCTCCCTTCAGGTCTTAAGGTTTGTATTTACTCATATGAAATTCCTAATTACCAATCATCTCCAATGTAAATTCTCAGAATCACTTTAAATTCAACACGTCCAATATGGAACCCATGATCTTCCCCTTGTCCCCACTGTACCTTGCTCTCTTCACTGGGTATCTACAATGCTGGGTAATGTACCACAACCACACTGCCACCGAAGACAGAAACATACTTGACATTTCCCTTGCCCTCACACAACAAATCGAGTCATCACTGACACCTGTCAATGGGACTGACTGAATATCATTCGAATCTAGTAGTTCTCTATTGAAATGGCAATGCTTCAGGGAGGCACCTTGTTATTCTATGGAGGACTGAATGTCCTGGTGGTGGTGTACCCACATTAAAATACGTATTATATTATTACTTATTTTAATTTTTATTAGTATTAGTTTTAAATTTCTATGAATTTCTGAAATTATGTGTGTCAGTAGGATATTTTATCTACTGATTTTAATAGAATGGAAGGTATATTACAAAATATATGTCAAGATTGCAGCATTTGGGTTGATAAAGTTACAGAAACTTACTGCTCAAATCCATCCACTTAGTTACATTACCACTGGCACTAACCCCATCTCCAAGCACTATTATCATGGGCATTATTATAATAGCAATGTGACTATAATGATAACAATGATTTCCTAAATGGTCTCTTTGCCTTCAGTCTTGGCTCACTCTCATTTTCTACTACTGATCAAAGAAACTGGAAAACATAATCTGATCATGTCACTTCTGTATTTAAAATCCTTGCATATTGCCTTTAGAAAAAGTCCCAGCCATTTTAAAAACTTCGCAGAATTCTGGATGAGTCAAGCCCTAGATGTTTTTCAGTTTCTCTTTACTCCACTCCGTGACACCTTACTTCAAGTCCCTGTGCTACTGAACTACTCAAGTTTCTCATTTATTGTCATGCTTTTTCCCACTTGTAAATCCTTGCCTGACTCCCACTTATCTCTCGCATCTCAGCATAGATAACTTTCCTTGTCTTCCTTTATCTGTGCACAATATTCTATTATAATAATTATAATGCTGAAGCATAATTCCCTGCTGAGTTTGTTCATTCCCCTCCCCCTTGACTAAAATGTAGGTTCCATGGTGGCAGAGATCCAATCTACTCTTGTGCACAGTGTATTTCCTGATACTTTGCAGGTTACAAAATATCTGTTGATAAATGAACAAGTTAGATAAATAAGTATATGAACAGTAACCGGGTTCCCATATTTCATACTGAAACCCTGTTACATGCATTTTTATTAATGGTTTTAGTATCAGATAGAAGTGAGTTTAAGCCCTAGCTCTGCCACTTACTAGTAGATTGACAATAGAGTAGTGAATTAAAATGTTCACACCTTAGTTTGTTTTATTGTATCATTGCCGTTGCTGGTTTCTTTTTCTTTTTAATAATTTATAAAATGAGAATAATTATATCCACGCTGACCTAGGGTAGGGTAATTGTAAAGAATGCGTGAGTTCCCACCTGGGAGCAGCCATTAGGAATGGGATTTATTTTTATTATACTCTATTGAGTCATTCAATCAAGCGAGACAAAAGGATACGTGATAGTGTACAAGATGTTTGGGGTTTTTGTTTTTTTTGATTCATCTTTGGGCTCTGGGTTGCTGTTAATGGCAGCTGTTCACAGATCAGTCACAAATAGCTTGGTGAAGGAGGCATGTACAGAATAAAGGGTGGTGGCCAGATTACTTCTAGCCGTCCTCATGCACAAACACATACCTATCTGTCATGTATGGAAATGCCTCAGAATGTGGGCCCAGCCCAGACTTCAACAAAAGCATCTGGTTTCAGAGATTGAGGGAATATAAAAACAACCTCAGAAGTCACTTCTTCAGTCACAGAATGCCAGGGCTAAAAGAAACTCTAGTCATTATTCCATCCAAACTTTTCATTGAAAAATGAAGAAACTTGGACCTAGGAAGTGGGGAAAGAGGTATTATATGTTACCCAGAAAGTTTGCTGCAGAACTGGCACGTAAACATAACCACCAGTTCACATATAGTCTAATCACTACCACCACTACCAAGGCTATTATAATTTTTTCCCTTTACTAGGGTATAATTTACACGTAGTTAAACATCAAAGTATATTTTATATACAGTTTAAATTTACTATTTAAAGTCAGTTCTGTGAGTTTTGTCAAACACAATTTTGTCATCAGACTATAGTCATGACATAAAACGTCCATCATCCAAAAGAATTCCTTTGTGCTAATTGAGAGTAACCCTTCCTCTCCCTGCTCAGCCCCTAACCACCAAAGTTCTGCTTTTTGTTGCTATAGTTTTTGTTTTTTCAGAACATTATATAAATGAAATTAGAATTATACAGTTGCAGCATTTTGAGTCTGTCTCCTACCACTTAGAATAATACTTCGGAATTCATTCATGGTGTTGCACAGATTAGTGATTCATTCCTAATGGTGCTGAGTAATATTTTATTAGGTGGATGTACTAGAGCTTAAGTTTAGGGCTATTATAGCCACTGTAAACATTCATGTGTGGTTTTTGTGTAAACATAAGTATTGATTTCACTTGAGTATATATCTAAAAGTGAGATTGCTCGGTATATATTTACATATAAGTATATACCCAGCAAGATATAATCATACTTATATGGTTAAGTATTTATTTAACTTTCTAAGAAACTGCCAAATGGTTTTCTTACATTACATTCCCACCAACAATTTATGAAAATTTTAGTTTCTCTATATACTCTTTAGCACTTGCTATTTAAAAATTTTTTTTAAGTTTTTTAGTATTTTTTAGTTTGCTTTTAATTTTTTAGTTTTAGATAAGTGAGTAGCAATATCTCATTATGGTTTTGATTTTCATTTCTCTAACGTCAAATGGTGCAGAGTATCTTTTCATATACTTGTCCTCCTCATGTCTACTCTGAATTTCTATTCAAATATTTTGCCCCTTTTGTTTAAATGGGGTTGTTTACCTATTACTTAGTTTTGAAAATATAATTTATATATACCAGCTCCAAATCTTTTAACAGATACACGAGTTTTTTCCTAATCTGTGGCTTGTCTTTGCTGTTTCTTAACAGCGAATTTCTGTCTTTGTCCATCATGTTTCTAGTATTGAATCTAAAAAACCTTTATCTAATCCAAGATAAAAAGATTTCCTCCTGTAATTTTTTTCAAGAAATTTTAGAGTATAGGTTTTTACACTTAGGACTGTGACTCATTTTGAGTTACTTTTTATATAACAAGATATAAATCAAAATTTATTCCTTATTTATTATTGTCCAGTTGCTTCCCCTCATCTGTTGAAAAGTATCTTTTCTTCATTGGTTTACCTGTGCACCTTCATTGAAAAGCAATTGACCATACAAATGTGAGTACACTTCTGGACTGAATTCTGTTCCATCAATATGCCTTTCTGTATAATACTGTTTTAATCACTGAGCTTTATAGAAGCCTTGATATCAGTTTGAGTGGTGCCTCAGACTTTGTTCTACATGGTTTTATTGTTTTGAAATTTTTTTTGGTTATTTTAATTATCTGCCTTCTGTTTAATATTTAAATTAGTTTGCCTGTTTTTATACAAAATAATGCTAGAATTAGGACTAGATCTCTGTTGGATCTACAGATCACTTTGGGAAAAATCAACATTTTCTAATTAATGAACACAATAAATATCTTCATTTATTTAGGGGTCATTTTTTGTTTCTTTTAACAGAACTGCATAGTTTTAAGCAAATATAATTTGTAGTTATTTTGTTAGATATATCTAATTATTTTATGGGTTTGTTGCTATTAGAAAAGGTGCATTTTAATTTCAATTTGCAATTGTTCTGTGCAAATATGTAGAAATGCACTTGGTTTTTGTGTATTAACCATGTGTTCTTCAACCCTGTTCAATGCACTTATTATTTCTAATAGTATTTTTGTAGATTCTTTGAGATTTTCCACATAACCAGTCATGCCTTCTGTAAATACTGTAGTTTTACCTCCCTTTTCAATCCTTTTACGTCTTTTTCTTCCATTATTGCACTAGTAAGGACCTCCAGTTCAACATCAAAAAGGAATCGAGAGAGAAGATATTTGTGTCTTGTGCTTGATCTTAGAAGGAACAGATTAATCTTTCATCATTAAATGTGATGTTAACATCTTTAAGTGTAAGTCTTTGTGGGTGTTCCTTGTCACATAGAGGAATTTCCCTTTTATTGCTAGTCTTCTGAGAGTTATATGCATACTTAAACACATACTACAATATATAAGTAACATATATATGCATATTATATAATAAATATTGAAATTTGTCAAATGGCTTTTCTATGTCTATTGAAATGATTATATGCTTTTTTTTACTTTTAATCTGACCATATGGTAAATTGGATTTATTGATTCTTCAAATGTTGAATAAGATTTGCATTTCAGATATAAACCCTACTTTGTTGATTTGTTAGTACTTTCTTTGGGATTTTTATTTTTATGTTTCTAAGGTATATTAATTTATAATTTTCTTGTCATTTATCATTCTGATTTTGGCATCAGGGTAATGTTAGCCTCACAAAATGATTGGGCCAATACGCTCAATGAAGTATGCTCAGCATCATTAGCTACCAGGGAAATGCACATCAAAAGCAAAATTATATACCACTCTGTACCTACCATGATGACTAGAATAAAAAAGATGCAATAACAAGCATAGGTCATAATATGGGGAAACTGGAATTCTCATTAATTGCTGGTAGGAATGTTAAATAGTGTAGATGCTTTGAAGACTCTGGAAGTTTCCCACAAATTAGCAATTCCATTCCTACATGTATACCCATGAGAAATGAAAATATATGTTCATTCATACACTACTTATTCAGGAATGTTCATGGCAGCATTATTCATTAAGAGCCAAATAGTAGTAGAATAAACCAAGTGTTTATCAATAGGTGAATGGATAAATAAAATGTGGTATATCTATACATTGGAATATTATTAAGTAGTAATAAAGAAGGAGGTGCTAATACATACTATTACACAGAAGAACCTTGAAAACATTATGATAAGTAAGAAAAGCTGGACACAAAAAGTCATATATTGTGTGACTTGTTTTATATAAAATTTCAGTGGCAGAGGTAATTCCGGAGTCCCACTAGAAAAACAGCCAAAGTTCAAGCCAAGGAATCGGGTATAAATGAGGAAGGCAGTTAAGAGTCCAGTGGCTTTTGTTTCTATAGCAGCTGGAGCTATGGCTGAGGGTGGAGGCAACATTCCAAAACAGGTACTATGTCATGCCTCACTTTGGTACATAGGATGGAGTGAAGGGAACGTTAAAAAATAACTATAAATTAATTACATGGAAAAGTGACACCCCCTAAAGTAAGAAAACCATAGTACTAAATTAGTAGTGTAAATATTTCTATGCCAATTATGTATAATTTATCTATACCAGATGAGGGTATAATAATACCTAAATTACAAGTTTTGGTGGGACCAAATGAGGTAATAGATACATAATTGATAAGAAAGCTATAAATCATCAAACTATAAGTTGAAAACTATAAATTGAAGAGTAACTGATTAATTAAAGTAGGTTTATCTACTGAGTCAATAATAGAGATAACATAGATTCATAAAAAAGTGTCAGCTAATCTAAAAGTAGGCCAAAAGATGGAAAATAAAACATCTAGCAACACTGTAATTAAAAGCAATTATATTAATAACAATATTAATGTAAGCAATCCAAACACATTAATTATAAAACAGAGATAGTCAGATTATGCTTTTTACAAAAAAATCCACTTTAAATACAAGAATATAGATGAGAGTAAGTGAATAGAAAAAGATATATCATCAAACACACAAAAAAACCTGGAATCATTATATTAATATGAGAACAGATAAGTATTCAGAACAAGGAATATTATCAGAGATAAAAAGGAACACTGTGGCCAGCAATGTGGCTCATGTCTGTAATCCCAGCACTTTGGGAGGCCGAGGCAGGGAGGTCACAAGATCAGGAGATCGAGACCATCCTGGCCAACATGGTAAAACCCCGTCTCTACTAAAAATACAAAAAATTAGCTGGGTGTGGTGGCATGCACCTGTAGTCCCAGCTACTTGGGAGGCTGAGGCAGGAGAATCGCTTGAACTTGGAGGCAGTGGTTGCAGTGAGCCGAGATCGTGCCACTGCGTTCCAGCCTGAGTGACAGAGTGAGACTCCATCCAAAAAAAAAAAAAGAACCTTGCACATTGCATAATAAGAAAGGGAGTCAATTAACTAAGAAAACATAACAATCCTACATGTATATGCAAGCAACAACAGATCCTCAAATCTATAAAGTAAAAACTGACAGACAAGAACAGAGAAGTATACAAATTTAAAATTCTGATTGGAGACTTCAAAACGAGTCTCTCAGTGATTGACAGAATAAGCAGATAGAAAATCAGTAAAGATACAGAAAACCTGAATATCAACAATTCATGAAAATGACCTAATTAACTTTTATAAAATACACCAACTTAAATATAAATTTTTAGTATGTGCTATTAATTGGGATAGACTTCATTGAGTCATTCAACCAACTTAACAAATTTAACAAAATTGAAGTAATGCAAAGAAGGCTTTCATAACTTAATGGCAGTGGCAGGTACATAAACAATAACTTATGACTTAATATAATTGAGATGTGTGCACAGTGAGCACACAGGAAAAGTGACTAATTCTACCATGGAGTAAGTCAGGGATGTGTTTACAATGTCTTTCCGAAGGTTTTAATGTGAGAAGGATGAATTGGTGGTGTTTGACTATTTCAAGCAGACCAGGTAGGGTGATAAAATAAGTAAAGTTCTGGAGCATGCCTGCTAAGGTAAAACAGGAGGTGATGTGGTTAGAGAGTGGTGGGAGGTGATAATGCAAAGAGCATTTGTTAGACATATATGACACTAAGCTTCTTATAGCACGATTTCATTTATACTTTATTTCATTGATGTTTTATTTCAGATTTATTAAAATGTTATGGGACTGATGCTCTTATTTTCTTTATATTGAAGATGGAGAACTAAAGTTTAGAGTATAAGCGAACTGCCAAATCACATTGTTAGTAGCTGAGAAAATATTAAACTATTCAACAACTAGGGTGCAAACCCCAACCCAGCCTAGTAGACTGGATATGAGCATCCCAGGACATGCCAGGTAAATACCAGTCCTGGTGAAGTCAGAAATTGAACACAGGCTACCTGACTCTAGAACTTGTGCACTAAGACTACTCTATACTACTCCTAAAGTAAAGCTAGAGATATTGATTGTGAACGAAATATGAAAGACCTTATTTATATGCAGTCAAGAGCTATGAAATCATTAGAGAAATGACAGAGGATGTAAACATAATTATGTTTTAGAGTGATAAAAATGGCAGCAATGTGGAAGACAGCCTGGAATGAGGAGAGGCAAACATCAGAGAGACCTTAGACTGCTATTGCAAGAGTCAAGACAAAGTCCCAAGCTATGACACTTTTTGTGGAAGTCAAAGAAGTTGATAAATTTTAAGGATATTTGAGAGGAAAATTGATAGCACTTTGTGAGAAAAATTGGTTCTGTGGGGAAAAAAAAGTTAAAGAAAATTCATATTCTAATATAATTTGACGAATGACTATGTCCTTATCTGAAATTCTAATTAGGAAACAGAAAGAGAGAAAAAATTCTTAGCTATGAGTTTAAATACTTAATGATTTTTTACTCTCCAACCCCAAACATTCTCTGTTCCTTTTCTCTTCACTTGCACCTCCATTTTTTCCTTCCAACATGTTCATTCATTAAAACATATTTTGAGATTCAGTTAGTTCACTTCAATCTTCACTTCTAATAACACTGAAGAATTTGAGGTCAATTCCTAGAAATATGCCGTGCTCTTCCACTCTTCTGTATCTTTGCAGATGTCATTCCTCCTACCTGAGATGTCTTCTCCACACCTTGGTTGCATAGTGAACACCTACTCAATCGCTTTTCAAGGTCCATACAATGATATGTCCGTGACCCCCTCCCACAGGCAATGTTAACCACTCCCTGTTGGGCTTCTATAGGAATCTGTTCACAACTCCATTGGCATTTCTCATATTTCAGTTGCAATTATTTGGTTACGTGTTTGCCTCCTCAACAAAGGTAGGTCAGGGAGTGTTGTTTTGTATTTTCTTGTCCGCAGTGACTGGCAGAGTACTTGGCAAATACCACAAGCTCAATAAATGTTCATTGAAAAAAGTAACTGTTGAATGGATCTGTGGCATGAAGATTGACCCAGGTTTAAGCTACATAGAGGAAGGTGATTAGGGTACCAAAGAGTGTGACCACTCCTCGGCATGTAGACACCGTGGGAACGGGACCCCTAGCTGAAACTGCATCCATCCCTTCTGACACTAGTCTGAAACTTTAGCTGGAAGGAAGCAAGAACAAGCAAGGGGTTTATGATTTCCTTATGAGGCTTATATGCAAGGAGAAAACATATTCCAGATGTGATATTAAAGAGGAACCAGAGCCCTTTAATAACTTCTAATTTCCACATATGATTTCAGCTTCTCACATACTACTCTTTAATCATTTATGTAACCTCTCTCAGTCCTATTCTGCACTCCCTGCTCACAAGTTTTTTTAATAAGAAAAGGATTATGAGGGCTTCTCCAGGTAGATTCACAAATAAATTTACCAGATGCCCAGTTAAATTTAAATTTCAGCTAAAAATATAAGAAAAAATTAATTTCAGCTAAACAACAAATAATTTTTAGCATAAGTATTCCTGTAAACTATTTGGTATACACTTATCCTAAAAAAAAATCCCTATTATTTATCTGAAATTCACATTCAGTTGGGCATCATATATTTTATCCTACAGCCCTGTCTTCAGTCCACTTTCTGCCAAGGATATAAAAGACACTGTGTAACCTGCATGTTTGCTATTTCTAACTGAGCTAAAACACAGTGAATGAAATAGACAAGAACTACATTCAGAGGCTAATGAAAAAAGCAGAGTTCGCACAGATGAACCTGTGGGCAAACAGGTTGGTAACATGGTGTTCCCTGCTTGGCCCAGGCATTTTGCCAGTAGCAATCATGAGCACATGCAGTGCAATTTAACAGAATAGCTAAAAGCAGGAACACTGAAATCACATGTTCTTGGGTCCAATCCCCTGCTCTGGCTCAGATACGATTTGTAACCCTGGGAAAACTCCTCTAAGCTTAAATTTTCTTATATAAAAATGAGGATCATAATGGTGGCCTCTCAACAACTTTGTTGATACATTGTATCTAACTGGCACCTGACCAGAGGAGGTAGCCTATTATTATTATTGGTGGTGGTAGTGGTGGAGGTGGTGGTGATAGTCCTAAAATGTTACTCCCTCCTCTAAGACAACTCAATGTAGACTAGACTAGACTAGACTAGAATAGAATAGTCTATTATTTATTTTTCACTTAGTATTTCTAAGGCACTGTGCTAGGTTTACAAATTTTCTTATCTAATCTTCAATACAACACCAAGAAGTATCATTATTCCTATTTTATAGACACTAGATCCAGGGCACAGAGAAATTAGAAAATATTTTAAGGTGACAGTGTCACACAGTTTGTAAGCGGCAAATCTGAAATTCAAACTCTGTTCTGTGTGATCCCAAAACCCATACTTTTAACCACTAGTGCCACCCCAAATTGTAATTCTTTTCTACTTTGAGAAAAAAAAAACTCAGATGTTTCCTTCATTCCTATACCTTCTAACCAAGCTAGAATCATGTTGTAGAAGAAGATTCTCATCTTCTTCTTCTCAGATTGGATAAAACCCTCTTTCATAATCTGTTTCTCCTCTACCTAAAGCAAATTCACTTGCTTATGGCAGTGAAAGCTAAATCACAGCTTTTTAACTGTTATTAATATGGCCAATATTAAAGGTTCTTTACAGTTATCAGGTGTTTTATTTTTATCTCTTATATCCTTGCACTGGTGCTGGTACATAGGCAGGAATTTATATTACGTCCCTTTTACAGATGTAGAAACTGAGACTCAGAAGGTATCAATCACTTGCCAGAGTCACACAGATAATAACCAAAAGAACCTGGTTTCTCTTCTCAGAATTATTTATTAGCTCCTTTATTCAATGTATATTTGTTGGGTATCTTTTACACACAAGGCACTATCCTAGACACCAAAGCCATCTCCCAGAATGCTTTCCTTTGGGATTTTAACATTCCTTGGAAAAAGAGACGTTAAATCATCAAAATTTAAGTGCTGAGAAGAAAGAATACAGAGTGTAGAAAAGTTAATCATCACATAGGGATTTGAGTTGGGTTGGAGGGTCACAGAAGTTTTCACCAAGGACAAGACATTTTAGCTGAGACCTGAGCTATGAGGAACTAACCAAGAGAAGAGAAAGAATAAGAGCAACAAGCAGGGAAAATGGAGGGGATCGAATCAGGGCCACGCAATAAGCCAGTGTTACCGACAGGAATCGAGGCCGGCTATCCTGACACTCAGGGCAGTGCTAGATTTTTGACACCAGACCACCAAAAGCAGCCGATTTAACATTTGTCTGCTTGCCCTAGCCAGCTGCTGTTCCTAAGAAGCCAGGAAATTTCCATCTTGAGTTGCTATATCTAAGGCCTTCGCTTGTCTATAGACTGCCCTTGTGACGAATTAGAAAAATATGCACCCTTTCCCAGGCAAACATAGCAATGTGTCAGGATCCATGGCCTAACTGATACAGGACACTTGAATGTCATTCCACCACTAGCCCCTTGAACAATTACAGTGCTCAGTCATCGGTAGTGACCCTGATGGCATAAATCTACCTCACTGAAGGCCTTCTAATGTCTACATTTCATTAGAGACTCTGGCCCTGTCTCTCCAATACAAACAGTGGTGATCTAGAGTCTAGACTCACAATCCTTTGTACAAGAGAGAAAGGCCAGTGTCTTCTTGAGAAGATGAGATGGGGAGGCCTGGGAAGGTCATACCACACAAGGTGCAAGCAGAGTTTCCTCATTACTTTCCAGAAGTGGCTCGATGCCTTGTGAAGAGTATTAACTAGTAAGTAAGAGGCATTGCTCTAGCCTTGGCTCTGAGATGCTGGATGAACCTCCTTTTGTCCATACTTCAGTTAATTTTCCCATTTATATAATGGTCTTTGACACATGCAAAGTATAAGTATTGGTTAATCAATAAGTTTAGGCATCCCCAAGTCAACATCCCAATTAACTGAATTTATAGCATTCCTCAGGATAACCAGTATCATCTAGACTTGAACCAAACTTTATTCTCTTGCACATATTGAAAAGGAAGATTATTTTACACCTGAGATACATAGCAGCATCTCAAATTCAATATTCTGTTTCACCAAGTGCAAATATATTTAATCCAGGTAATTATTTCTTCTTTAAAAAAATAAAAGATGGTAAGGTAGACTTTGTTCAAGGGGAACCATGGTGATGGGTATAGGTATAGATAACACTGCAATGGAGACTGGCAGTGGGGGAGAGTGATTGGTCTAAATCAACTCCAAAACTACTTTTTTTCATCTTTTTTTAAGGGGAGTATTTGCCATGTGCCTCTGGTAATATGTATTAAACTCTAAAATAGGTAGTTTTGCCTTCGAGAAGCCTACACTCTATTGGTAAAGACATTTAAACAGGGATCTATCAGGGACACCAGAGGATCACCTATCTTTGTCTGGAAGAACCAGAACAAACTTTCAGAGGAGGTGAAGTCAAAGGCGAGACCAAGGCCAAGCACCAGAGTAGGCTCCATGAGGATTCAGAAGTAATAAAACATCCTTCTCCTGAGACCCACAGGCTAGGAATCAGCCTAAGTGTCCATCAAAAGATGAATAGAAAAAGAAACTGTGATATGTATACACTGGAATATTATTTACTATACGGCCTTAAGAAAAGAAGGAAATCCTATCATTTGCAACGCAGTTGAATCTGGAGGACATTATGTTATATGAAATAAACCAGGCACTGAAAGACAAAGAAAGATAAATACATGTCACATGATCTCATTTACATGTGGACTCTAATCAAGATGAACTTAGAGGCAGAGAGTAGAATGATGGTTACCAGAGACTGGGAGTTGGGTAGTGGGAGGGATGGGGGAGATGTTGGTACAAAGATATAAAATTTGAATTAAACGGGAGGAATAATTTTGAGACATCTATTGTACATCATGTCAGCTATGGTTAATAACATTGTATTGTATACTTGAAAATTGCTAAGAGCAGATTTTAAGTGTTCTCACCACACACACAAAAAGGTAAGTAAGAGTAATCTGTGCATTAAATAGCTTCATACAGGCTTTCCACAATGTATGCATATTTCAAAACATTGTATTGTGCACCATGAATATGTACGATATTTTCCCAATAAACAAATAAGTAGACACAAAAGCTGAAAGAGAAGAGAGCTATTAAAACAGTTCTCCTATGAGAATACATGGACACATTTGGGGGAGCAATGCACACTGGGGCTTGTCACGGGGCCGGTGAAGGACAGCATTAGGAAGAATAGCTAATGGATGCTGGGCTTAGTACTTAGGTGACTGCCGGGCATGGCGGCTCACGCCTGTAATCCCAACACTTTGGGAGGCAGAGGCAGGCTGATCATGAGGTCAGGAGATCGAGACCATCCTGGCCAATATAGTGAAACCTAGTCTCTAATAAAAATACCAAAATTAGCTGGGTGTGGTGGTACGTGGCTATAATCCCAGCTACTCGGGACGCTGAGGCAGGAGAATCGCTTGAACCAGGGAGTCTGAGGTTGCAGTGAGCCGAGATCACACCACTGCAGTCCTGCACTCCAGCCTGGTGACAGAGTGAGACTCCATCTTAAAAAATAAAAAAATAAAAAGCCTAGGTGACTAGTTGATCTGTGCAGCAAATCATCATGGCACACATTTACCTATGTAACAAACCTGCACATCCTTCTGGCTACATGTGTAGCCTGGAACTTCAAATAAAAGTTAATGAAAAAAAAGAGAAAAATAAAAGTAAAATAAATAAAATAAAACAGTTTTTGTTGTTGTTTTTGAGACAGAGTCTCACTCTGTCACTCAGGCTGGAGTGCAGTGCTGCGATCTTGGCTTACTTCAACCTTCGCCTCCTGGGTTCAAGCAATTCTCCTGCCTCAGCCTCCTGAGTACTGGGATTACAGGAACCCACCACTACACCCAGCTAATATTTTGTACGTTTAGTACAGACAGGGTTTCACCATGTTGGACAGGCTGGTCTCGAACTCCTGACCTTGTGATTCACCCTCCTTCTCCTCCCAAAGTGCTGGGATTACAGGTGTGGGCCACTGTGCCAGGCCAACACTTAGTTCTTATACAATGGGATCAAGCATGCTATAGAACAGATAATGAAGCAACGAACTCTATCTGGAGAAGGGTGGAGAGGTTATCATGAATGTTTCACAGAGAAGGGGCATTTTTTTTATTGTACTTTAAGTTCTGGGGTACATGTGCAGATCTTGCAGGATTGTTGTATAGGTGCCATGATGATTTGCTGCCTCCATCCCTCTATCACCTACATCAGGCATTTCTCCCAGTGTTATCCCTCCCCAACTTCTCCACCCCCCACTGTCCCTCCCCTAGTCCCCCACGTCCCAACATACCCCAGTGTGTGATGTTCCCCTCCCTGTGCGCGTGTGTTCTCATCGTTCAACACCCGCCTATGAGTGAGAACTTGTGGTGTTTGGTTTTTTGTTCTTGTGTCAGTTTGCTGAAAATGATGGTTTCCAGATTCATCCATGTCCCTACAAAGGATATTAACTCATCCGTTTTTATGGCTGCATAGTATTCCATGGTGTATATGTGCCACGTTTTCTTTATTCAGTCTGTCATTGATGGGCATTTGGGATTACTGGGTATATACCCAAAGGATTATAAATCATTCTATTGTAAAGACACATGCATACGTATGTTTATTGCAGCACTGTTTACAATAGCAAAGGGGCATTTGAACTGAGGAATAAGTAAGATTAATCCAAAGGGAGACAAGAGGGAGGGTATCTGAGGAAGAAGGAAGAGCAAGAGCAGAGGCATGGGGTGTGAAAGGGCATGCCCATGTAGGAACAAAGGATTGTCTCAGAGCATGTGGGAAGGCACAGAGTGTACAGGGAGGGAGTTGGCATGCCTTGCCAATCTGATTTTTTGTCTGCTTCTTGGCACTGACAAGAAATTCTACCTGATATCCCTCTAATTATCAATGCTGGCATTGAAATGAACCTCAAGAGATTCACTCCAGAACCCTTTACAGATACAAATTTTAAAAATCAAGAGGGATTTCTTTCCCTATATGAAAAACATTTGGTTTGAATGATAGGGCAGGGCTCATTAGTACAGATCCAAAAGCAAGCTGTATAGACATCTTGTGCAACATCTAAATTCCAAAGCAGATGATGTCACCTATATAGGCCCTATAAATGGAGCACTGTTTCAGATGTATCTGAACAATTTATGTGCACCAATACCCAGTGCTACCAGAATGGCTGTCTCAATACTTCGGCTGACAGTTGTCCTGGGACTGCTTGTCTTAATCCTGACCTGCTATGCAGGTAAGTGCTTCTGATCACAGCCCATGAATTGTTCAGTAGTTAGCAGTGACTAGAGAAAGTTGGTGGCACTGATTCAGAACATAAAAGGAATAAGGGGCCTTTGGGCACTGCAGAAAGAGCACTGGCCTGGGAGACAAGAGTTGTACATTCTAATACAAAGAAAGTAGGATTTTAATAAAAACCTAGCGTCTATATTCAGGGATGAATGAAGTTCGAAATTTTTTATATACTCTTATGATATAATGACAACATTCTAGTGTAAATTCCATGGGAGCTGAGTGGCATTTATTTTTTTGATAAACATACCTAATAATTTCAACGATGAAGAATATGTACTCTGTAATATAACTCCTAGGCTTGGCACTACCACTAACCAGAAATGTGACTTTAGGAATGCTATTCAATGTCTCTAGGCCTCACATACAAATGGGGACATTTAACTTTCTCATAAAGCTATCATGAAAATTGAATAAAAGGAATGAAACAAATAAGAAGAGTAACTGGTTGATAATAAGCATGCAATAAATATTACCTGCTATTCTTGTCATGTATAATCTCATTTGGTTCTCATAGTAATCCAACCATGTAAACATGCACAGTTTTATCATTTTCCTTTCTACAGGTTAATAAACTCAGCTTGCAGAGGGCAAGTTACTTGAGCACACAGACAGGTGGAAGTGGCACCTGGGACTGAAACCTAAGTGCCTAGATTCTTTCTACTATTATTGAGCAACTGCTTATTTCCCATCTTTTTCAAGCACATAGAAGCTCAGGCTGTATGCTGCCTTCTCATTAATTAATTTATTTTTGTCTGCAAAAGACTGTGAGTGCCATTCAGAATGATAGGCCAGAAGACAGAGAGAGCACAAACATTTAGTAACAGAATCCTATGAATGTAACTTGGCTGAACAACATACAGCAGACATTACAGCAGAATTACTCCAGATGTGGCCACAGAGATTATTAAGTCCATTCTACTCCTAAAGTAATCACTATAGTGAAGTGAAAGGTGAGGTTTGGTACCAAAGACCAGTTGCCGCACTGTCTCTCATAAACTCTGAAACTGGTTACATCAGTTCACTGCTTTAAACCTCAGTTTCTTTATCTGTAAAATGGGATAACTATCAACTTCAGCAGGCCAAATGAATTCACTTTCATAATTACTTTGTAGACTATAAAAACTATAAATATTAGCAATACTGTTTGTTAAGAACATTATATTCACATTCACTAAGAAACTCAACAAGGTAGTTACCGTAAATAAAGGCTATCCCATATACTTGAAAAAAAAAATCAAAATGTTGCCTTTGAAGATTTGTTTCTAGGATATAAATTTCTTGATATTTTAATAGCATTTAAAAATTTATATTGTCTTCTAAAGCACTAGAGGAGAAAGTGAATTATAAATAATTTTGTTGGTATTAATATTAATAGTAATAATAAAACAGAATATTTATTTATTCATTCATTCATTATTTATTTATTTATGTAAGGTAAGTTTACCTTGGGATTGGTACTGTTATAGATGGTATATATATATAATATCTATATGTATATATGATAGATGGTATATATATGACATCTGTATGTATATATAATATATGCACATGTGTGTGTGTATATATATATAATATATAAAATACCTTTCAATCCAGACAACATATGAGAAAACTGAGAGATAGCAAAGTTAAGGACTGTGTGCAAGGTTACATGGCTAATTTTTGGATAAAGGCAGGAATCAGACAGATGTATAAAACTCCAGAGCATGTAATCCAGCACACTTTAATACCTCTCAATATATATGGGGTTCACAGGTTAAAGCTGAGATTCTGATTTCCATCCACTCCAATCCCAGGCTTCTTGCATCTTGAAAAGCTAGCATTTAGTGTCATATTAAAATAACAAGTCAATAGAATTTATTTTGCAAGTAGCTAGATAGAAACACAGGGAAAAAATCTCATCTTTCACACAAGAAATTGCTGCCTTGCACTTGGTAAATGTCTTTACAGAACAATTGTTTGGAGGTTGTATTATGTAATGTGAATAATGTGCTTTGTGGAGTTAAGAAAAACATTAGGTTCAAACCCTGGATCAGCTACTTTCTAGATGAGTGATTTCAGGTAAGTCATTTAATTTTCCTGATCATCTGTCTTCTCTCTTATAAAACTGTGATACCACTACTGAGCTGAATGAAGATTAAGGCATGTGCTGACAGCACTGGTGCGTTATCTGCCCAATAGGTACCCTACACAAGACTTCTGCTTCCATCTCCTTCCCATGATAAAAACAAACCAATTCTTCTGAGTACCTGGGTTGCCCAGCACTTTATGTGAAGCTCATATCTATTGTCCTTTTTTGCCTTGACTTTTAGCATAACTATGCACATAATAGTAGGCTCAGGCTGAGGACGATGGCTCATACCTGCAATCCCAGCACTTCGGGAGGCCAACATGGGCAGATTGTTCAAGCCCAGGAGTTTGAGACCAGCCTGGGCAACATCTCTATGCAAAATACAAGAATCAGCCAGCTGTGATGGCATGTGCCTGTAGTCCCTGCTACTCAGGAGGCAGAAGTGGGAGGATCTCTTGAGCCCAGGAGGTTGAAGCTGCAGTGAGCTGTAATCACGTTGCTGCCCTCCAGCCTGGGTGAGACAGTGAAGCCCTGTCTCAAAAATAAAAAATAAAAAAAAAGTAGGCTCAAAAATACTTTTTGAATGAAAGAACCAACAATTGGATATATGAATACGCGATGATTAGTATATTGATTTTAGTTATAAGTCCCAAATGGTGATTCTATCAAATCTTTGGTTATGTTATAGTAAACAATAAATACTCATAGAATTGCCTGCCAATCTTTTTACTAAAAGTTTCCATTTTAGGATTTAATATAGATGTAAAGTTTCTGACATAATTTGATAGCCTCCACACAAAAGGTAGTTACATTTTTTTAATCCAAAGTCAGGGGTACATTGTCTAGAAGTTGGGATTTCTTGAGTTAAGACCTGTGGTGATGTTGCCAGATAAAATACAAGAAACCCAGTTAGATTTGGATTTCTGATAAACAATGGATAATCTTTTAGCATCAGTGTGCCCTAATTATTGCATGGATTATTCTTATAGTACCAGAAAAGCATTTGTTGTTTATCTGAAATTTAAATTTAACTAGGCATGCTGTATTTTTATTTACCCAGTGTGATAACACTACTTGTCAGGGTACAATAAAATTAAAAAATAAAGGTCCCACTTTATCCCGTGACTAGGGCTCAGAGAGGAGACCACATGTAGCTGCTGTCACTCTTCCATCTCTTCTCATCTCCTGAAAATAAAGACAACTAAGCAAAGTCAAAAAGCCCGCAAGGGATCTTGAATGTAATCAACTTCAGTCTGGATCCTTGGGCGTCATTCCAAAGGGCGCTTAAGAGTCTAGTATAAGAAGCCTGCGTTATCGTCCCAGCATTTTTCTTACTCTCTGTGAGGTCTTCTGTAAGCCACTTATTTTTACTTTCTCAGTCCAGTGAGCTAAAAAAAAATGCATACTCTATAAGATTGGTCTGGGGATAAATTTACACAACATTTGTAAAATCGCTATTTACAAAACTGTTAGGTGATAAGAAAGTGATAGACTTTCTTTGTCATCATTATTGTTATACTATTTTGAATCTTGTAAAAGAAGCGCAAACTGTATAACTTTTCTGAATTTCTTTGTCATCATTATTGTTATATTATTTTGAACCTTCTTTAAAAAAGTGCAAACTGTATAACTTTTCCTTCAAAGACTGTGCAGCTCATCATAGAGTACTTTAGAATCCAAATTTTAACTCCAAACTGACATGGTTTGAATTGTATTTCTGCCACTTACTACCTCTGTGACTTTGAACCAGTTTCTAAACATCTCTCAAATTATATTTCTTTACCTTTAAATTAGGATAATTGTTCCTACCTTGCAGAGTTGCTATGAGGATAAAATGAGACAATTCACGTAGATTATCATAAGCATGTACTCAACAAATGCTACTCATTGATATTTCATTTTTATTTATTTATTGTATTTCTTAGAGACAGGATCTCACTGTGTCACCCAGGCACTTGGAGTGCAGTTAAAAGATTGTGGCTCACTGCAGCTTCCGTCTTCTGGGCTCAAGTGATCCTCCTGCCTTCACCTCCCAAGTAGCTGGACTTAACAGGTGTGCACCACCACACCTGGCTACTTTTTGCTTTTTGTAGAGATGGAAGTCTCATTATGTTACCCAGGCTGGTCTCAAACTCCTGGCCTCAAGCAATCCTCCCATCTCACCCTCCCAAAGTGCTGGGATTACAGGCATGAGCCACCCCACCCACCTGATAATTTATCTTTAATATTATTATTACCATAGGTGTGGAGATCAGATGGAAAAACAGACATTCTGTATGTCAGTCCTGGCACTGGCACTTACTAGCTGCTTAACTCTGGGATAGGTAGTTAGCCTCTGGGAACTTTGGTTTTTTCACTCACAAGGCAGTGCCAGTGTCTACCTGTTGATCTATTTGTTTTTAGAAATAAATGAGATAATGTATGTGAAGATTTTAACCAGACAAGCATGAAATGTTTGAGGAATATACTCATATAAGGCTATGAAATTAGTAAGTGCGCCACAAAAAGTCCCACACGGAAAGGAGACTTCCTTCTTTGTTGCTGAGAATCACCTCTGAGATTCTGTTCTGTTTTTCAGATGACAAACCAGACAAGCCAGATGACAAGCCAGATGACTCAGGCAAAGACCCAAAGCCAGACTTCCCCAAATTCCTAAACCTCCTGGGTACAGAGATCATTGAGAATGCAGTCGAGTTCATCCTCCGCTCCATGTCCAGGAGCGGGTAAGCACTGAGACAAACTTTGTTTTTTGTCAAGTTCAATGTTGGTAATGACCACACAATGACCACGTGGTATTAAAATATATGAGAAACAAAATTTGTGGCACAAGCAAATGTGTTATTTTTCATTGAAAAATGTTGCTCTACTGAAGATATATTTTGCATCTGAATTAATTGCCCTGAACTTTTTGGGGATAAGCACATTCTCATCAAGTGGTTCCATCAGATTTTTTTTTTTAATCTTAAGACTAAATAGGAAAGAGGAAAAAGCACCAAAGAACAAAAAGCCAAGCTCTGATTCTAACTCAGGTGCTATTTTACTAGGTGGTCTTGAAAGAGGCCCTCCCACTCTGAAGGTCTCTATTTGCTCATATTTTAACTATAAAGTTAAAATAATAGATGGCCCACCCCATGCAAGCACTATGATTATGTGATGCAGGTAAGAGGTAATTATACATTCATTCATGATGGGTGTGATGAGTCCTGCCTATATTTTCCAGCTTGAGTAGCTCTAGAAGGCTAGCAGAGACAGTAGATAATCTCTTTAGTGGGAATCTAAAGAACCTCTCAGCATGAGTGTTGGTTTTCATCATGAGGGATTGCCTTAGGATAGATCGTCGGTCCCAGAGTCTTCCCAGTGTTCTCCGCCTGCTTCCAAGCCTGTGTCTAATTCCCAATACATATTTTTTTCTGCCTACATAGTTCTGATTTAACACTACTACCTCACTGTATGCTTTATCCTCCCCATATTAATCTCCCCAGCTTCAGTGCTCTGAACTCCCAAGTGCTTTCAATCTCCACCACTCTGAGCCTCTGCTCTCTACTTTTCTCCTTTATGGATCCTTAAGCAGAGTTTGACTAGGTGTGGTCTATCCACCCATTACAGAATCCCTTGGGGGAATTTATTTTTTTAAAAGCAGATTTCTGCATCCCATTTTGCATCTTTCTGGGGACAAAGCCATGGATATGTCTTTCAACAAGCTTTTCAAGTAATTCTGGTATACAGAAATGTTTGAATGCCATGCCCTTGATCAGATGTTCTGGGCTGCATAGACAGGCTTTAAAGTTCCACAAAGCCTTTACATTTTTATTAATATTTTGTGTCAATGTGATTTTTTTTTTTTTTTTTTTGCATTTTCCTGGGAAAAGTGTTGATGACTTCTGTTAGATTCTCAAAGGGGTCTTTAATAGCAGATTAAGAACCACTTCCATGTAGGAGTAATTAGGGGTTTTGTAATCACTGATCTTCTTAAATGGATAGATTGTCATCTGATTGGGCAGGGTCATGCAATCCTGCTCCACAAATTGTTAAAACTCACAGGTGTTTCTTTTGATTGTTACATATCCTATTGTGGTTGCTTTTGCAACTGTTGCCTTTCCAAGATTGTTAATTTAAACAAGAAGGAAAGTCATACGCCAACAATAGGAGCACCACCCATTAGATACAAACTAAAGATTAGGGTCCAATTGAATTAGTATTATTATGTTAACACAGCAAAGCAAGGAGTTAGAGCACTAATAGTTCTTTTCATTCCTTCCCTAGGGAATTTTCCAAGTATTAAATAGGACTTTTTCCTCTGGGTTCACCATAAAAGTCAACTCTCTGATATGCTAAAGAATTGCTGTCCGCTCTAGGGCTCAGACAAGGCACTTCATCTACCGTATCCCTTTCCCTCATTGTATTCTGGGTAAATGGTCTTCTTTCTGTTGCTAGAACATATTAGCATCTAAGGCTCTCTTCCTTTGCTCTCCCTCCTTCCTAAAATACTCGTTTTCTTGTGGTTAATGCTTGGGCCTGCAGCTAATCTGACAGTCATTTTCTCAGAAAGCAATTCTGTGACCATTCTTATTAATACTGTCTTCTTCCATTCCCACTGCCTGTTACTATCATGGTACCTTGTTTTAGTGTCATTATAATATTTGTTACCATCTGAAATGACTTAGTTATTTTTACTCAGTAGCTAAGTGAAAGTAGAGACCAGATCACCTGTCTGGCTAGTTGCAAGAGCACCGTATCTGGCACATAGCATCAGGCACTTGAATTAATTAATTAAGGAAAGATATCTTGTGGATCAGACCTAAAGCCCATCTACCTCAATTTGACTGAGGAATCCTGAAGGATGTTTGCTCAAAGACACAGCAATGTCTGCTCAAGAGATCAATGTAGTGGGTGGTAGAGTCAGGACCCATGACATACCTATAACTCCCCGTTCAAGGGAAGACCACAAGCAAAATAGGGAGTGGGGGATAGGAGAAGACCATCAGAAAGTATTGCTAAGCATTTAATATGGACAAAGTGGGGACACAGACTGTGAAGGAAAAATTGAGACTGTCAATCCCTTCTCCTCAAATAATTTGCAGTCCTTATGGTAAAATTACATAAGCCAATGCACAGTGCAAAAACTAAAAATGCCTAGTAAGATAAATGTCAGTGGAATATCACAAGCAGTTTCCAGCAAAAGGAGCTGTCAGTGGGGACAGTGTGCTTAGGGAAGGGTTTATGGCAAAGGCAAGATGTAATTTGGTCCTTGAATGACCAAACAAGATTTGATTTGAAAGAGAGAATGAGAGACGTAATGAGGTTCATAAAGGTGGGAATTTTGCTCTATTTATTCCAATATGTCTGATGCCTACGTGGTGTGTCAGATGCATAATAAATGCTAGAGACATGCTTTTGGGACAGTGAGTAGATCAGATTGTTCTCTCCACTTGCTTTTGGATTATCTTAGAGCTACAGCAACTGCATTTTGCTCATCATTTTTCTGAAAAAATATATATTTTATTAACTCCTCTCACCCTTTGAGAGCCCTTAATTCTTGGGAATATTTTCCCCTCTTGGTTCCATGACATATTTTCCTGGTTCTCTCTCTACTGCTAGCCATTCTTTCTCGTTCTTTTCATTTGATTTTTCTTCATGCACCTGCCCTCCGAGTGTCATTGTTCCTCAGGATTCCAAATGTGCTTGGTTTTTCACATTGCAGCTTACACATTGGGAATATTGCCTGAAATCTAATGAGTTTCAAATTCACATTTCTGTTGCAATTTGTTCCTGAGCACCAAATGAAATAACTGATTGCTTGCAATAAATAGTCGTCGTTTTCCTACCAATATTTCAAATGCTACTGGTCTATACCCAAGTCTATCATCTCACTCAAAACCCTCCTCCATATCTCACTAAGTCACATCATCATGCACACAAAATCCAGAAACCTAAGGATCTTCTCGAATCTTCCCTGCTCATCATCACCTTCATTGAATTGCTGAATATTCTACTCTATATACCTTCCTCAGGTATATGTATATGTACCCTACGTACATTTCTCTTCCTTAGCTCCACTGACTAGCTGGTCAAGTTGGGTCCTTTATCATCTCTTTCCCAAGTTATTTTTATTGGATTTCGAATAAGTTCCACTTTTTTCTGTCTCTCTTTTTATTGAATTTCTAATAAGTTCCACTTTCTGTCTCACCAATTCATCTTCTACTTACTACCAAAACTTTACATCAAAAAAATGTAAATTTTGTCGTATCACTGCCAGGCTTGAAAGTTTTTCATGAATTTCCATTGCCTCCAAAATCCAAGCAAATGCATTAGGCTAATGTCAAAGGTCCTTCTCTGATGCCAATGTATCTTTCAGTCACATTCCTTACCCCTGCAACCTGAAGCCCCAATGACAAATGAATTTCATCTCAGAGCAGATTGTTTGTATAAACCCCCAATATCTGTGCATGTGGTTTTTCCCTCTACTGAAAATGCCTAGCACCCAAGCCAAAACCCTACTCTGTTCACTTGGCAAGTCTAATCATTTTCTAAAGTCCAATTCAAAAACAAACTCTAAAAAAGTCATAGAGACTTACTATTAGAAATTTCCATTTTTCATATTCAGGGATTTCATACTGTTTTGCAGAAATCTTCATAACAACTTTTATCCCCCACATTGTTTTAAATTACTTGTATCTGAGGTGTCTGTTTTCTCCACTAGACTATGATTCACAAACGATATTTTAGTTATCTTTTACCATCTCAGCAGATACCCTGCTACCCAGTCCTTGAGCCATAGTGCATAGTGTTTCTAGCATTTAGTAATTACTCTGGAGAGCCAAGTTTTTAACTTTTCTTTGCAATTTACCAGCAATGCGTTTTGGACGCGTTATTTAATCTTTGAGCTTCAAAGGTTTTCTTACACATGAACTAATAAAAATGCATTCAACAAATGTTTATTAATTTCTACTATTTGCCAAGCACTGTTCTAGGCACTGGGAATATATTACCGAAAAAAATACTAAAATATATGCCTTTATGGAGTTTATGTGTGAATAGATACCTAACTAATGGGTTTGTCACAGATGCAAAAAGATAATTATGCATAAATTGCTTGTCTACTATGAACTTTTATGGAAATTGTAGGTCTTATTTCTTTCTGACATAGAAAAATCTAGAGAAAAACAGTATGGTTCAAACATTATACAACACCTTAGTGATCATTCTAACTCCTGTTCAGTCTGAATCATAATTCTTATTTTCTCTTTTTTTTTCCAAGAGGATTTATGGAATTTGATGATAATCAAGGAAAGCATTCATCAAAGTGACATCCTCAGGTGATTTTTTTAATTTAAAATTTACAACTGAAATAGCAGGGTATTGGACAAAGGAAAAAGGATCTGTCTAGTTTTTTTTAATAATTTTGGTACCCATGTATGTCTACAAGCAGAAAAAGTACATTTAAAAAAAAATTCTTGCTGTCATTTTTTAAAATCAATTTTAAGTGAATGTATTTTTATCATGTAAAAGTTTCTAACAAAATTCTCTTAAGAGAGGAGGCACAACCGTGAGATGAAGTGAATGAGCACGGCAAGTTTGGAAACCTGGTTCCTGTCACAACTCTGCTAGGAGCTTGCTTTGAACAAGTTCAGCCTGTGAAATGAGGGGCTAGCACGCACTAACAATCTGAGGACCCATGTAATCATGCAGCTAGTTACTCCTGAGAAGAATGAAATTTGCTGAACCTAATTCAAAGAAAAAGGATAACAAACTCTATCTCATGCAGTTGGATTTATGGGCAAACAATATAGTTTGGGTGCTCAGAAATACTTGCTTTTTCCCTACTCAGCTCTCTCCTGAAAATGAATATCGAAATATAAAAACAAAAGTGTTAGATCTGGAAAAGTAGTAATATCAGTAGCTGGTATGAACTGTATTGTTACTCTGCTTTAAGGCATTAAGCTGAGCGATGAATGCCTAAGTGCTATGCAGTATTTAATTTTAATTCATAATCACTATGAAAAATAGATATTATTCTTAAATTTTATAAATAAGGAAATAAGGGCTCAGGGAGGTTTGCTAGTATGGCTATATTAATAAAGGAGGAGGACAGAATTTGAACTCAAGCAGCCGGATTCCAGGGTCTGTGCTGTATCTCTAAGCCTTAGTGCTACTACTGGAGAACAAAGCAGAAAAGTATAGGAGAAGGCAGTGGCGAATAATGATTAATTAAGTGATCTAAGGCATGCCTCATAAAGTTCATAGACATGCAACACTACCCTTTGCTTAGTTGAGTTGCTTCATATGCATATTCAGGAAGCACAGCCTTTACCAACTTCTGTTTGTGATTTGGTCTGGAAATGCTCCTTTTCCCCACTGGCTCCATTTCATAACCTGGGTGTGATTAGTGTAAGTTCAGGAAGCTACTATCATATTCCCCCAGAACGTAGCCCACTCTTTTCCATATGTTTCTAAGGATGAGAATCAGGCTTAGGCATGGGAATCAAAAGATGCCCAACCCAGACACTGCTGACTCTCACCCTAAGGCCAATTAAGCTTCTCAACTCAGTCACTTAAGTTTCTATGTTTTCATTCCCATCTTCTCAGAGAACAGCCTACCTCTTCTTGCAGGTGTCCTAATACGTTGGCTTCATTCAAGCTTCTGGTACACACCTATAATCATTGGTACCCAGACCCCAAATCCTTGGAGTACATCCTAGAGGTCTGGTCTATGATGTAGTCCAATAGGCAAGGCCACATGGAGGAGTAGAAAAAGCAGAAGACATAGACAAGATGTGAGTTCAACTTCAAATCAGCCATTTAATGATTATGTAACCATGGTCAGGCCACTTTACCTGCCTGAGCCTCACTTTTATCCTTATGAATTTTTTAAATATACGGAATCTTAATGCTATAATTTTTTTAACTGCACATGAAAAACTTGGAATGAATTCACGAACCAAAGTAAGATGCCCTGACTAGCAGGGAAGAATGGCTCAATCTAGGGATGTAAAAACAATTAAACTAGGGAGAAGGAAGCAACCAAAGGAGAGGCTGAATTTGGGTTGGGATGGTTTGATCAGGAGTACCTCTTTAAACCCCAGTGAATATATATTTAGTAAGTAGCTCTTAAGGTTGTATTTGTGTAATAATTGCCTTATTCAATTAAAAGCAAAAGCAAGTCATCACTTTAAATGATTCACAGCAATGTCTGTTTCTCTAGTTTAGAAAATTTGGCCAAAGGTTTAGATTTAGGCATTTACTTCTTTTATTTATTTATTTATTTTTTTGAGACAGAGTCTCATTCTGTTCCCTGGGCTGTAGTGCAGTGGCAAGATCTCAGCTCACTGCAGCCTCCTCCTCCCAGGTTCAAGCAATTCTCCTGTCTCAGCCTCCCAAGTAGCTGGGATTACAGGTGTGTATTACCACCCCTAGCTAATTTTTGTATTTTTCGTAGAGACAGGTTTCACCATGCAGCCCAGGCTGGTGTCAAACTCCTGGCCTAAGTGATCTGCCCGCCACAGCCTCTTAAAGTGCTGGAATTAAAGGCATGAGCCACTGTGCCAGGCTGGCATTTCCTAAATTAAGATAGATAGATGGATAGATAGGTCATTTATGTTTATCTTATTAACATTGATCCTCCCCCTTTTTTTAAACACATTTCTTTAATGTTTCTTTAATCCAAATCCATACCTACCACATCAATCAGCCAGTGCTGCTAAAATGAATAACTAGCTGGCCATTGAGAAGTCTGTGGACTCAGCAATCACATAGCTCTATGTATCTCATAACTGTGTAAGGAAATGAAAAAGTTATATATAAAGGGGCCTGGAGAATGCCTTGGAAAAGAAGATAAGAAGGAATACCTAGAGAAAGGGATAAGCGTTATGAATGCTCTACAAATAAGGTAAACTCTGAGAGAAAAGATTCTATACACAATCTGATGAGTAGAGAAGTACGATATTTGGGAAAATATCCAACAATTGAATACCTAGTTAATCTGAGAACCTCTCAACCTCTACTGAATAACATTAGCATGATTTTTACTGGACTTAATATTTTCAATAGACTTAAAATTTCAACTCCACTTGTCCTGCATTGTTTAAAACCATATGAATTCAAGTTATTTTTCTTTGTGTCTTAAGTCATTTGATATTTTAAGTATAAAGTTTTTTCCTGCATAAAAACAAAATTGGATGAACCTCACTAATTACTAAAATTATCAAAAGAGGTAATAGATAGAAAGTCACTTTATGAATTCTTAATTTCTATACGTGTTTTGGATTAAGACAAAATCTACTATAGGATACACTAGATTTTTATGCTTGGACTTGCTCAGTCAGAACTTCCTAGGGAGGGATCTAGGAATAAATTAGTCAGACAGGAAATTCCAATAATGCACCCGATGAGCAAAAATGCCCTTGGCCACAATGTCACTTGATAACCCTTTCATGAAGTCTGATGGAAAATTTTTCATTCAGAAATGAATCAAGGAAAATAATATGTTCCCTGAAGTCAGATTCCTCTTTTCTGCTTCTAAGATTTATGTGACTTGGTCTTTTCCTTTTCATCACCTATCTATTCAGAAACTCAGTGAAATTGGTGACTCAACTTATCCTTAGGGGTTTATTCAATGTACATTCTCCTTTCATCCTTGTTTCTGATTCTTTCTTTATATACCTTGAATTTTTCTTTTTGTTGTTGCTTATTTCCTCAACTATGTATTATAGTTGATTTTGTTATGAAACCTCTTCTATTTTAAAATGCAGAAGCATAAAAAAATTTAAGAAAAGCTTTAAGTGTTCTTTGGTTTGTTTAAAGTCTTAAACGCTCTCTACTTGGTAATTGTTTTCCTCTCTTTGGCTTGTGTTTCAAAGGACACACCTAAGTGGCTCCTGGACAATCCATGAGCAGCCAAATCCTGCTTTTCCAGTTCTGCTTCACAAGTCCTCCAGGACAGAGCAACTCCCAGCGAGTTCTCAGGATTCAGGCTCTTGCTTCAACCAAACAAAACTCATTTTGAGCACTCCTACTGCATTTTTGCTTCTAGAAAGTTAGAATAAATATGAGCTTTGGGATCACATAGTCGATGGAGAAGATTTGTGCTGCTATTAGTAATTTTTTCTGGGCATGTTTGAGGTTTCAACGATGCAAAAATATTTATGTGTCCTGGTGAATATTTATATATTTATATATTCAACAGGATAACCAAGAATGGTTCAAAATAAGAAGATTAAACCCCAGATAATGTAGCAAGGTTCAAATTCACAGAGCCAGTAAGTGACAGAAAGAGGATTAAAACCTGACCTCAAAACAAGCTCTCAACTCCTAAAAATGTATGCAATTTCAGAGTTAAAAGTTTCACACATCTTTTTTGGAAAGTATTTTAAAACTATCTGAGCCTGCTCCCCTGTGCTAATAAACTTAAAAACTGACTTTCTTTAAATTAATAAAATCATTGCCTTCCCACAGAGTCTCTGTCATGCTCATAGAATAGCAGCATCAGGGATGGAAGAGTCCTTGAAATGTTTAGTGCAGCCCTTTCATGCCACCACCTTATAACACAGAGGTGGATTCTCTGCAGTTATGGCTGTGGTTCTCGGCCACTTATCAGAAGTAAAATGTGACCTATTTCCTTACTGGAAATACAGCAATCTCCCAGAATTATTTAACGTGGACAGTAAGACAAGACTGAAATCTTGTCATAGAGCGAGATGCCAATTAAAGCACTGCTGCAATCCAGAATAAAGTTTCTATGTGCTTCTTCTACAGAGTTCTCAAAATCCCTGGTTTTGTCCTTCCCAAACACATAAACTCTGAAAGCAACTCAAGTATATTTTTAATAAATCTTTTGTTTGTCTGTCTTCCCGAAGAGGTCTTAGCTAGAAGAGGTCTGCATGCACCACAAAAAAATTTTAATAATACAGGTAGATAAATCAAGAGTGAATGCCTATAAAATGTTGAGAAATGCATGTTACTTTCTACAATAAATTCAGACAATTCACACTATGCATTTTCTATGGATTGTGTCAATTTCAACTATCACATCCCACTTAACTAAGTTACCTACAACGTCTGTTATATTCAGTATGTGGCACACAGACTGCTTCTCCCCACCAAATGTGGCTGCAAAATCTCTTTTCAGATATTGATTCACTGATTTGTACCTGAATAACACATTTACTACAACTATGTTAATTAATACACTACCTATATGTAAGAAATACACTCTACCAGAACTTTTCTGCCTTTATCTTCACCTGTCTATTGTATATTTTGAAATCACTTTTTTATGTTGGGGGTTGGGAAAGTGCCATATCAATCCTGGATTTGATAAATTGCTAACAGGTAGCCGACCAAGATCTCCAATGATCTATAAAGATTTTGAAGATTTCCCAACTGCTTTACAATGTGCGTTTCCTCTTCCTCCACTTCATTGCCTTCTTTCCCTACCCTCCAGTAAGACCCATGTCTGTAGCCAACAAGTACACCTGATCTTAAAGATCAAGAATCTATTTCATCTGCATAGAATTTTTCTTATGCTACCCTTTCACACTATCATCTCCTTCTAACCTTATAATTGCAAAGTGATTGGAATGATTAGTGAGGCACTGTTTTCTTCATATGAAGAAACTGAGGCTCAGGGAGGCTGATTTGTATCATGCCTAAGATACCAAAACTGGTAGAGGCTACATGGGAGCTCCAACCAGGTGTGTCTGACTCCCAGCAGAGCATTCCCCTGTGACACGCTGAGGATACAATCTACATCATCACTCATCTGTCCCCAATCCCAAACTCTTTATCATAACTCAAGTACTTCAGGCAATTTACACCTTGCTTTTTACAGAAATGCTGAGTAGATAGAGTAATTCTATTTAAATAAAATTCAAATCAGATCCATTCCTTCTGTCGTTTCCCATCTCATTTGAAGCAAAATCCGCATTTTAAAATTTCTTTACAATGGTGGTAAAAATCCTGCCTGAGCTATTCACTTCCCTTCCCTTCTCCTACTCATTATTTTCCTCTTTTCATTCCAGCCATATTGGGATCCTTATCAGTCTTTAAACAGTACAAGTATGTTCTTTTTATAGGGCCTTACATTTGCTCTTCTCTGTGCCTAAATTAGTATTTTCCAAGATGGCCACATGGCTTGCTCCTTTATTTTTTAAGGTCTTCTCCTAAATATTACCTTTTCAGTGAAGCCTTCATTGATCACTTTATTTAAAACTGCATCTTCTGCCCTAATATGTCTAATTTCTTTGGCTGCTTAATTTTTCCTTCATCATATTTATCTTTTAACACAATATTAAAACTTGATTTATTTAATTCCTTTTTCTACCTACCTTTATTAGAATGTAAGCTCCACAAGGCAAGAATTGGACCTCTTTTGTTCAATGTTCCTGGTGCAATAGTGAGCAATTACAACAGTGTCTAGCAGAGAGCAGCTGTTCTGTAAATGTTTCTTGTATTTTGCAAGAAGTGAAGAAATTTATATCTTACAGCTTCTACCCAAGGGCAAAGTAGTGAGGATGTAAAGTTGAAAATCCCATGATTTTTGCTCTCAAGTAGCTCACAGTCTTGATGTAGAATATATGAGTGCATAACCAACTAAACATACTCAACATGGTACAGCATAACAGGCACAGACATGGGAACATTGGAACCAGTACAAAGAACCATTCATGCTCCCTTGGAAATCTGGAAAGATTTCTCTGATGTGATAATATTTGATCCATGACTTGATGGATGATAAAGGATGTGAAGACATGGACAAGGAGAAGGAAGGGCATTTCAATGACAGAAGAAAGCTTAAACCAAAACTCAGACTGTGGCAATGCTTGACATTCAAAGATAGCCCTACAATCCTTCAAACCTACCTACCTTTCTTAAAAAAAAAAAAAAAAAGATCTCATTAGGACACCATCCATGCTTGGTCCTGCATAAATGTTACTTTATTGACTCCTCATATTTAGTACAAAAACTAGATATGACTATTCCCTTTTGAAATGATGCAATTGAGAATCTGACAAGATCGTCCAGTTGGGTAATGCTGGAGCCAAACTTGAACAAAAGTGTGTGTGACTGATTTGCTTTTGTATTTATTTTGAGAGTGAGAGGGATTAACATTCTTTTTTAAAAATTTAATTTTATTTTGTGTTCTGGGATACATGTGCAGGATGTACAGGTTTGTTATATAGATAAATGTGTGCCATATTTAATTTTATTTTGTTTTCTGGGATACGGGTGCAGGATGTGCACATTTGTTGCATAGATAAACGTGTGCCATGGTGGTTTCCTTCACCTAACAACCCATCTCCTAGGTGAGAGGAGTTACTTTTTAATGTGTACTAATTGACAAAATGTTCTCTTCAAAATTCACATTCAAAAATTATTAAAGTGGCATATGCTTACCATGTGAGAGGGAAAAATGAGGAGAATATGGAAATTTGTATATGCTTTTAAAAGTTAACAATCTCCCACACTAATCCCATTATTCCCAAACCAGCCATATCAGCAATCAATATTGTCCCTGTCTGTTCAAACATATCCAACAGAATCACATGTGGGGCGGCGGGGTTAGGTGAGTGATTTACTCTGCAGCTTGACTGTCTTATTGAATAATTTCTCATGACGTTCAGTTTAGGTAAAGAGACAGAAATCTTTAAAAAGCTATTCAATATCTCATAATTTCCCTATGGATGGACTTTCATATTGTTTCTATTTTTTCAGCTTTTCAAAGGCTTCTGCAATAACATGCTTGTATGTATAAACGTGCACTAATATTTGTATATAGATAGTTTTATTTAATCTTTTTATAAAAGATTTCAAAAAATTGAATTGTAAGATCAAAGGGCATTTTAAAAAATGCTAGTGGATATTGTAAAAAAAAGCCTTCAAAATGTAGCAATTCCCTTATTGACCCAAATGGACACTTTATTGACTCACAGCATGTGAATAATTTTCTAAATTTTATATTGAAACATAACTGATGTACAATAAACTGCATACAGTTAAAGCATACACTTAAAGAATTTTAACATTATGTATATACTCACAAAACCATCACACAATTTAAGTACTGAACAATCTTGGAGCTCACAAATAAATGGGAGATACCAAGAATCATCAAATAATCTCACATAAATCTATAATTATGTTTGGAGAGACTTGCTCAGGAAGGAAGGAAGATTGTCCTCTTGGAAGCTGTAACAAATGTTTATCAACTGGGTGAGGGAAGGTTCCTAAGGGAGGGAGACATGTGCTGAGATTTAAAAAGAGAAATAATAAAGTAGTTGAATAGGACAAAATTCATAAGGAAATGAAGGGGAAGAAGCATGTATAGTTGAGTGGATGGCATTTTCCAAAGCCCTGTGCCAGGTATCCTGTGCTCTAGCCATGAAGGAAGATCAAGGTGGCTGAAAAGGAAATGAGAGTTAGGGAAGAAAGTAAGTCTTACAGGCCCTCATAGGTCATGGTCAGGATTTTATTGTTAAATCCAAGAACAATGGAAAGCCACCAAAGGGTTTCGAACATTGGAATGCATATGATCATAGTTGCATGTTTAAAAGATCACTTGGCTGTTGTGCAGGGTAGACGGAGGGGTCCAGAGGAAAGCAGGAAGCCAGCCAAGAAGCTCTTCAGCAAGGGAGGGTCAATGCAGACAGAGCCATGTGGAAGGGTGGAAGGATTGAAGAGAATATTAAGACATGAGGTTGACAGGACATGGTGTTGACTTCAATATGATGTGTCAGGAAGAGGGAAGTATCAGGAATGACTTGTAGGAATCTGACTAATGCAAGTGGATATGCAGTATTGCCACTCCGGGATGTGGAGAAAATTGGATACAAAACTTTCCAAGGCTTTTCTGGGCTCTTAAGATAAAAACAGGGCCATGACTATGACACCCAATGCATGATTTGACCTTGGCTTGTATCCCTGTGTTCCTGCTCCCAGGGCTGCAGCCACACAGGTGATGTTTCAGTTCTTTGAAGAAGCCAAGTTCTCCTTATCCTCAGGATAGACACATAGTCAGTACCTTCCACACAGAATATTATTTGGTTATAACGGGTTCTTTACAACCTCAAGTCCCAATTTGGCATGTCCATAGAAATGACCTAAAATAAACAGGGAACCTCTTGTCACTATTACCTTTCTTAGATCCTATTCTTTTTTTATTATTTTTCTTATCATAACTTATAATTATCCATTTACCCATGTTTATTTGTCTGGTTTCTATCTCTCCCTTTACACTGTAAAATCTATGGAGATACGGGTCATGACAATTTGTTTATTACTGTACGCTTCCTGTCTAGCAAAGATCCTGCAGTCAATATTCAATCATTATTTGTTGAATCAAAAATATATAGAGGAAACAATAAATGACTAATAGCTATCACTGTTATTATGGTCATTGTCAGTATCTAATCAGAAACAAGTTCTCATTTGATAATGAGACAGTTAATGACAGAACAAAGAATGCACCATTTAACAATGCTTAAAATGAAGTCAGTGGCAGTTACTAGAAAGGGGAAGCATCAGGCAATTGCCATTTGGTTGTGAATCCCCAGTGAAAAATTTAATGCAATAGAAGGTGCTTATATTTCTTATTATCTATCTTGTATATATACACAAATGTTTTCCTTGATTTTGCTAATAACCTATGAGCGCCCTCTGCTGTCTTTAATCTAATTCAGTAGCCTGAGAGTTCTTCATCTGGTTGCTTCCTTAAATAAAAAATAATGTAGCAAATAAATTGTATGTACATGTCTGTTTGTATTGCCTAACTTAGACTTGAAACCCAGAAATCACATAATTCATACCTCGCATCTCTTGACGCTCTAACACATAATAAAAAGTGACTTACAGCTAGCTTAGGGAGAACAGTCATACCCTAGGCATTGTCTTGGGTCCTTAATCTCATCTTTGGAAATGGCACTTCTCTGACCTCAGTCACCTGAGATACCAACTGTTCTTTCCAATTGAAATGTGTGACTAGTTGCCAAAACTTTAGACATCATATAACTCTGGACCTTGCACTTCCATTTCCAGGATTTTTCTGAAGACATAAAGACAAAAATATATGTAAATATATGCATGTTCACTATAGCACTTTTTATGATAACAAAAAAGAAAAAATTAGAAACAATATAATATATATTATATAAATTAATATTCACATAAATAACAATTTAAATAAGACATGTGTTATTCATATATGCAATGTATCATTCATATATGTTTGTAAATATTTAGAAAATATCATGATAAAAGCACATCAAAATGCGAACAGTGGTTTCCTCTAATTTGTGAAATTTATGGATGAAGAGAATGAAAGTTACCTATATGCATATATGTAACTACAGTTATACATAATTATAGTTGTGTATCATTATAGTTATATATAATTATGTTAACTATATTCCATATAATTATATGTGTATTATATATTTCTATATTCTGATATCTTTAAAATCATTTTTAAACTTTTTATTTTGAGATAATTATAGATTCACATGAAGGTTTAAGAAATCATATAGTGCAATCCAGCGTATTTTCCACCAAATTTCCTCCAATGGGAGCATCTTGCAAAACTAAACCAGTATGCTGACATTGATACAGTACATTTCTGTCCTCGTAAGTTTCTCTCATACAACCCTTATATAGCATACTCATTTCCCTCCTGCTCCCACTCTCTCCTTAACCTCTGGAAATCACAAATTTGTTTTTTATTTCTATCATTTTGTCATTTTTAAAATGTTACATAAATAAAATTACACAGCATTTAACCTTTGGGGTTTGACTTTTTTTCACTTAGCATAATTCTCTAAATCCTTAGAGAATTTATATATATATATACATATATATATATATATATAAATAACCTGGATAAATCCAGGTTAGTGTGTATATAAATAGCTTGTTCTCCTTTTTTGTTGAATAGCATTTCATTGCACAGATGTACAAAAGTTTAGCCATTCATCATGGAAGAACAACTGTGTTGTTTCCAGTTTGGGGCTACTAAAAATAAAATTGTTATGAACATTTGTGTACAGGTTTTTGCATAAACATAAGTTTTTGTTTCTCTGGGATGAATGCCCAAGCGTACAGTTACTGGGTTTAATGGTAGTTGCATGTTTAATTTTTTAAGAAAATGTCAAACTATTTACCAGAGTGGCTGCACTGCTTTACTTTCACACCAGCAATGTGTGAGTGATCTAGCTTCTCTACATCCTCACCAGCATTTGGTGTTGTCACTTTTATGATAATGTTTATCATCAGTTTCTGCCTGGCTTCCCAAATATAATCTGCCCCCAGATTCCTTCTTAATCATTCTCTTTGATACACCTCTGGGAAAAAAAAAAAAACAAAAAACAAAAAAACAAAACTTTAAATCCAGTAAATTGCCAGATTACTGCTATTACTCCGAGTACAGTGGCAGAGAACTTTATCCCCAATCTTTTCCATTTAATAACTTGATGAAGGCATAGAGAGGCATCCTTCTCAAACGTACAAAACACTGGGAGAGATAGCAATGAATGGCTTAATAATATTACTGGTGGACAAAACAAAGGCACCAACCCAATCAGATAAAACTTAACAGAAGCAAACCCATTTATTCAATAAACGCAGAACCGACACTGACTGTCTTCAGGCTCTGTGCAATGTGATGAGGATACAGACATGTACATTAGAGTCACTATCCATTTAACTTCACAGTCTAGAAAAGGGACTTTGAAATAAGTATGAAAACAAATATGTTTAAACCTATATTATGAATGTGTCTGTTGATTTAATGTAGTATCTGACTTTTTATCAATCAACATTGAAAAACTATTGATGAGTTTGAAGTTGGGGAATGATTCCTGTATTTTAGGAAGCCACTTTCTGTGTGTGTGGCTGATGGATTAGAAGGGGAATACAAAGGTCCCTTGAGAGATTAACACAGTAGTTTGATGAGAAATGACAAGAATTCGGACTGGGAACAGTGGCTCACACCTGTAATCCCAGCACTCTGGGAAGCCTATGCAGGAGGATCGCTTGAGCCCAGGAGTTCAAGACTAGCTTAAGCAACACAGTATGTAAAAACATACAAAGAAAAATTAGTCAGGTGTGATGGTGTGTGCCTATAGTCCTAGCTACTCAGGAGGCTAAGGTGGGAGGATCATCTGAGCCCAGGAGGTCTGGGCTGCAGTGAGCTGTGATGGCACCACAGCACTTCAGCCTGAGTGCTAGAGTGAGATCTTGTCTCCAAAAAAAAGGCAAGAAAGAAATGACAAAGTTTTAAGAAGAACAGTACCAGTCGTGATCATGAAAAATGTATGCAATAGATGTGAAAAGTGTTTATAATAAGAAGGCTTGCTTACCAATCGGAAGAGAGGCTGATGAGAGGGAGTACTTAGGATTATTGCCAAGTTTCTGTCTCAGGCAACCATGAAAATGACTGTGCTGTAAACCGAATAGCAAAGTAGAATATAGGAGTGTGTTTTGAAAGAGAAACAATGAGTTCAGGTAAAAATCTGTTGAATTAAACCTAAAAAAGAGCATCTCTTGGAAGTGTCTTATAGGTAACTAAATCTCTTCTTCAAAAAAAAAAAAAAAAAGATACAGACTGTAGCTATAGATTTCGTAGTTCCTAACATGGAGATTATATTGGCATCTATGGCAGTATGTAAGATTCCCCAATAAAGGTTATACACAGAATAAAAACGGAAGGGGAACCAAGTTAAGAATCTTTGGAGGTAACAACATTCAAGGGAAGTCAAAAATAATAAGAGCTATTTAAAGAAACTGAAAAATAATGGTCAAATAGAAAACTAAAGTAGGAGGAAAGGTGGCACATAATTCAATAGAAAAGAAAATTACAAGTAGGATAGAGGCATCTAAGGTGACAATTACTTTGAATTCATCAAGAAATGTGGTAAATTACATTACATTAATCATATTTGGCACTGCTTTTTTCTATAGGATAATTCTACATTCCCTTCCTGAAGAAGTCAAGCATGGTCAAATGACTTGCTCTGGCCAGTTAAACATGACTGGAATTGATATATCTCACTTTTAAGAAGAAGCTTTAAGAGTTAGCTTATGGTTCACCAACTTCTCTTTCCCTGTAAATATAATAAGCAAAATGCTCAAGACAAACTATTCCATCAGCTCCTGTTACAGAATTCATAAAACATTGATCAGAGCTACAGCCAACCAAAGATGACCAGATAGTGTGAGGAACAAGGCAAATGCTATGCGCTTAGGCCACTGAGATTTGGGATTATTTATTACTGCAGCTGGGCAACCTAATCTATCAATAAGACGTAGATAAAATGAGGAAATAAAATAAGAAATTTCACAAAGCGAAAACTATTTTAGTTGCCAAAAAATGGAAGTGAAGCAATGGTAGGAAATTAATATTCCTAGAGATAACATTTAACATTGTTTTAGGAATCAGTTAGGAAACAGAAACGACTCAAAGTACTTAGAACAGAAGGAATGTAATGCAAATAATTGATTTAATAGACATTAGAAAAGCTAAAAGGTCAAGTAGGTGATGGTGAGGCACCCAGAAACTAACAACAGGAAGAAACCATTAACAACTTCAGCTGGAGAGAAAAAGAAAGGAGGTGGTGTGACGAGAGGCCAGAAGACTCACCCAGCTAAAGCTGGAACCAAGTAAGGCCTATCTGGCAGGACCTGGAGCCTCAGACATGCTACAGCCATTTCCAGAGACTTATCTGAAATACAGAGCCAGAAGGGGCCATTCAACAGTTTTCCTCTTTTCCTACTTCCTATCTACTGCCTGCATCTCCGAGGGACAGAACCTAGCCCAAATGTGAAATGATTTGGGAACCTGAGAAATGCAAGCTGCAGCAATCAGCATCATGTCTTCTAGCCTCCCTCAACACAGAGCAAAGCAGAGCAGGGGAAGGGTAGGGAATGGACCTGACAGCAAATAGTCCCAAGACTGGCACAGGCTGGGTCTGAAGGCCAATGGTTGCAGACATTCTAGGTAGGAAGAAACTTGATTTTTCATTAAGGTGTAAGAATGTTAGCAGGAAAGGGATTTCGTTATCTGTTCAGTGTGGCTGGAGTAGAGGGCATGTGAAGAAAGGAATGTAGATAAGAAGACTAGATGTGTAACCAAAGGCCAGATCATGGACAGCCTTGTATGCCCTGCTCAGGAGCTTAGAATCTACTCTGTCATGACATTATCAGAATTATTCCTTGGAAAGATAATTCTGTCATCATTGTAGATGATTGAATAGAGGAAAGAAAAGATAGCTCATCACCCATTTGCCTAAGGATGATGTAGAAAAGGCCTAACTTGGTGGAAGGATCTGTGAAAGCTATCGAGTGGCCATAGCTTAACTACAAACTTGACATAAACTAGCATTCTAGTGACACAGAAGCCAAACCAATGAAGTTAGTAAGACACTTGTCTTATCAGACAATATTTTGAAAACTCTTTTTTTTTTAAATTTTTTAAATGTAAAAATTTCTTTAGGATGGGGATAGGAAAGTGAAGGGTCTGGAAACACTATGAGATAAAAAACAATTGGGAAAAATAAAGATGTTTAACTTAAAGATAAGGAAAGGAGAAGGAATGATTATATCTTACTTAAGATTCCAGATTAGCTTTATAAAAACAGGCTCTCTCAAGTTTATGATTCAAGGAAAATCTAACCTAGATATGTCCTTCTGAATAGAGTCCCCAGAAATAAAAATAGGACAACTGAAAAATCTATTCATTGCTTTATTTGTCCTTTTCACGGGTCACTACATTTTAGGGCATTTGGTCTATAATTGGTAGAATGGGTTTCAGCCAGGAAGGATAGGAGTATCATCCTCCGTCCACATCCACCTATGGTCTTTCTTTATCTTGATGTCACACCAAGTGTGATAGCGCCTCCTGAAAGGCAGAAGGACAACAAAAATTAGAGAAGCTTACATGTAATTAGCATGTTTCAAAAAATATTCATTTCCAGTATCCTGTTTGGCCACCATCTTACTGATGCAGAAACAAAAACTCAGAGTGATTAAGTCTCATCCAAAATGATGAAAGTGGTAAATGGTAATGTCATAACTATAACACATGTCTCTTTCATTCAAAAACGCTTCCTGGAAATGTAGAAAATGTACTTTTCCTGAGATTCCAGGACATGCAAACTTCCTACAAGTATAATCAGTAAAGTGGAAATGCACATTTACAAGAGACAAGAGGAAGAGGTGGACATTCAGGGTCACTATGCCCTCCCCTTTGGCAGATTCGCCTCCCAAACTTCAGTTACCAGCAGTTTCTTCACAGCTTCAGAAGCCTCTGGTCCCAGCTCATTCACACACTTCCTTAGCCCCTCCACGAGGTGCTCAACAGAAATGCCCAGAGTTTTAAGAAGAAGCTTTAATGGATCCATAAAGGGAAGAATGTTGTCCAGAGGTAAAGGTGCCAACTTGTCAACAGGAAGGGGCACTTTGTTGATGAGGAAGGCAGTAGCTGCAGGCAAAAGAAACCAAGTGAGACAGGCACATCTGGGCCCAGACTATGACTTCATCATCTTCCCCTGTGTCCATCAATACCTCCATTCCAGACCCACTCTTCTTATTTCCATTAAAAACTTCTGCCTCTGGGCCTTTGTACCTGCTATTCCATTGACCTAGAACTTTTTTGCCTCAGCTAGCTATATATCTTTCTTCCCTACATTCTTTAAATGTCTTCAAATGTCACCTCCTCAGAAAAGCCTACAATGGCCTCTGTCAATCTCTGTCCTTTATTTTTTCTTAACATTACCTAAAAAAGCAACTCTTCATTTGCTACTTTTATTTTTATTGTCTTTATTTTCTCATTAGAATGGAGTCTCCATGAGAACAGGGAATGTTTGTTTTGTTCACTACGGCACCCATGCCTGGCACAGAGTAAGCATTCAACAGATCCTTGTGGTTGACTGAAGGGGATGGTATTTTGTATGTGGCTATCTCCACAGCTCACAGCTTTGAGGCTACAGGAGAGATGCCATAGTGAATATCCACACAGGGGCAGGAATGGACCCCACCACAGCCCAAGAGACTGCTCCCAACCAATTCAACTCAACACTACGAACATAATTGAGTGCCAACTCTCTGCTAGTCTGTGCAGATACATAGACAAATAGGACAATGATTCCATTCAGAGACTTCACACAGTCCAGTGGATGATAAAGATCTATGTACACCACGCTGTAGCATGTGCTATGCTAACATAATGGACAAAGCTCTATGGAAACACAAGAAAGAGATGACTAATTCTAACACGAGAAAGTGCTGCAGAAATTTTCAGAAGTGTTGTTAGAGCTATGTCTTGAGGCAAATGTCAGGATTATAAGGTAAAGAAGAGGAGGAGCATTTTAGAGACATGATCAATAAGAGCACAGAGATGTTAAGATGTAAGTGCATATGCAGGATGGTGAGCCTTCTGCCCAGAGGACTGGAGTGTAGATTTCTAATAGGCTATGACCAGGGGATGGAAGAAAAAGGGAATGAGGCTGCAAAAGTTGAGTGAAATCAGATTTTTTTAAAGTGTTGGATGTCACACAAAGGAGTTTGAAATTTTTTCCTGTGGGTAATGGAGCACTATCAAGGCTTTTACATAGGACAATTGCATTTTGTGTCTTTGGCTTTAGAAAGATAACTTTCCCTAGAAGATTAATGGTGGGGGGAGTAGATATTGAGAAATATATGTATGACATATATTTTTACAAAAACATGTACAGATATATAAATGCACACATGTATGTGAGCACACATGTAAAAACACACATCCTCCTACTGGCTAAGACCTGCCATAGCTTATTTTCCTTTGGAAACCTATTATTTCCCCATTCAAATTATTAAAATGGAGCCTATACATCCATTTTTTTTTCCATTTTCTGTCACCTATTATCCCTCCAAAATTCTCACCCAGAGGGGACAATATTTATTTCCTTCCTTTCTGCTGCCACCTTTGCCCATAGATACTTGTCCCTGGACACTAGAGAACAGTGAAATATCCAAAACTGGTGAAGTTACACATTTTTTCAGAAATTCAATAAGCATCACAAGTCAAAGTTGCCAGTATAGGTGTGGGCAGCAATCAATTTTTCATAATTAATCTCCATACTTCTTATTTCAGACATTTTGGTGAATACCTTCTCTGTATTTAGAGCTTCCTAGGAGAAGATTTTCAAAGACTTCTGTTCTCTCAATGAGCAATGGTCATCATGAAATGTTTTTTCCATGCACCCAAACTATCTTCCTCATAGTTACAATGATTTCTTCCAAAAAATAAATCAGTTCCCATTCTCCTCCAAGAAGCCAGCTTCTATATCCTTACCTGAAGATTGAACTCATCACCCACCAACACACTTACAGAGTTCTATCTGCATATCTTACAGTGCATTTACAGTAGTCTAGAATTATAGTGACTTCTGTAGAAGCCTTATCTCCCCTACCAGACTATGAGCATGTTAAGAAAAATATTTATGACTTATTCATGTCTAAATCTTCCAATGCTTATCCAGTGCCTAACAAACTGTAGCCACTCAATAAATATCCATTGAGTGGACGAACAGATGAATGTAGCTCTCTCAGGAGTACCACGCTAGCAAACTGGTTAATTGGAGATGATAACAAGAATGACTCCAAATAGTTCAAAAGCACAAAAGAAATAAATCACAAAGTCAGATTTTGACTCAAGATTGAGGAAAATAAGAAAAACTAATGGTGACCAATATCCAGCAGTAAAATGTGCTTTGTTGATCCTTCATGGAAGTCGACTAACCTCCTATACGAGATGTATTAGGGAGAATATTTATATTGGGTTAGAGCTTAGATGGTGGGTATCTGAAATACTTTCCAACATCAGCATCTCTTGTGATTCCAAAACTCCTTCCAACCCTACAAGTATGTGCAATTATTATGGGTCAGTTAAAAATAAAACTTAAAAATAAAATAAAAAAATAAAATTCCTACCACCATATTCTACTGTCAGTGAGTCAAGGCTTATTAGTTGTGTTCTTATTAACAGAAAAGTAGAGAAACATCATATACTCCAGATGTATTCCAGTTACTTACCAGAGTAACTACAAAGGCTGATGGTCACCAGCAGGAAGATAGTTACCAGCTTCATGACAGTTATCTGGGATACTTTTCTGGAGTTTAAAAATCAGAAAATGTAGCAAAATCTACCAAGCCAGTGGTTCCACTTGCCACACAAAACGTGATGGCTGCTTTTGCTCACACACATATTTATATACCCACTGAAAACCTGAATTCTAGTCCCTACCACTTGACTCACTCTACCAAAGAAAGGCATAAAGGTTATGTTTTCTCACTAAACAATTTGGAGGGTTTTCCGCTTTCCTTAGTGTTCCCATGAGAAACAAAGCCCTACATTATAGCATTCTCAAGTACCTCTTGCACAAACCCTTTCACAGAAATGAAGGTGGAAGGCAAAGAGCCCAAAGAATCCTTCTCCTGGAAGAATACTGAAAAGAAGTGAAGCTTTTACATTGGGATTAAAAGGAGTGTTTTCCTCTAGTTTTCTATATTTTCCCCCAGTTTTCTATTTACTTAAAATTTGGAGAATCACATTAGTTGATGAACTACCCAGTTGTGAAAGCAATCTGAAGGCCACCTTGGCCCTGGTATAATACAGTGTCAGCTTAATGACATTAAGGGCCACATTTCTCTGGAACTCACCTGCCCCCCACTCATGCATATGCTATGACAAGATTTACACATCTCTGTTACCTTTTATAGTGTCAGTTATTTTGAGTATGTTCACAGCCTGTCTTCTCTGAGCCTTTGAATAGAATAATAGGCTGAAGATCTAAAATCAAAGTGCCTTTTGAAAAAACTGGGATTCAGTTTTCATTATTTGTGTAATCTCGGATTCTACATCTTTAATCTATGATATTAGTGTTCTCATCTAAAATGGGAACATAAATAACATGACTGACCATAGGTGTGCAAGCCCTAGGGGAAAAAATTGTTTTTGCAAGATTCTTTGGCAATCAAATCCTATAAAGTCATTCAAACATACATAATAATAAGGTGCTGGCTACAGGAGTAGTAATTTGTTTCCAAGGCTGTCTTTCTGGATCCAGGGTCCAGCCACAGGACCTCAGGACAACTTCAGTTGTGAGCACAAGTCCTAGAGTTCTTTGAGGCATTGGGTGGCCCAACATGCAAGGAAGAAGGTAAGACAGAACAATAAAGGGGTGAAGTAGAAAGCAGAGTCCATATGGTACAAGACCAGCTCAGATCTCCCTGGCCACATGGTACTGCTGGCTCCAGACATCTCCACCACCAAAGTGGAACCCAGAAAAATTTGAGAAAACACACCTTATTAAGATGAAAGACAGAGGTTGAGGCTTTATTTCGTTTACATGACTTTAATCTCTGAGAAATAAAAACAGCCTTAAAGATTATTAGTAAACTGCAGACATCACCAAAATGTAATTTTTTGCCTAGGGTTAAAGAATTGTTTTGAATTAGATGAGATAAAGCTTCAATAACAGTTTAAACAAGTTATGGAAGGTTTCTCAAAAATTAATTTTGCAAAAGAAATTCTGTTACAAACATTGGCTAAATTCAAAAGGGTTATACAGTTGTTTTGCTTTTTAAAAAAAAAGTCTGCATCATCATTTTGACAAAATAACAATGGAAATCTGGAATTCTATTTCATAGCATCAAGTGTTTTAAACCTCTAACATTTAACAGCCTTCCCAAAATCAAACTTCAGTTTCAAAATTATCTTTCCTAACACCTAGCTTTTAGGTGCTACACAGGGCTTCTGGAGAATTGAGAAGAGAGGTAAACAGGATTACTGACATGTTTAGCTATATGGGATTTCCAAAATAATGTTTAATCTTCTTCAGGTTGTATTTTACAGAATATAGTAATATACGTTTCAAAATTGTACCAGATTTCTAAAATTATAATGTTAGAGTATATGCTAGCAATCACAATTACATTTGTTATGTTAAGTTGTTGTAAACCACGGAGATAAACACTTTTTTTTTTGTCAACCATATATCTGACTGTAATCACCCTGGACATTTTGTTATTTGCAGACAATTGTCGTCTTGTTTTGATTCTCTTAAAATGATAGTTTATAATCAGCTATAGAACTTTCACAGGTGCTCTCAAATGCAGATTTCTGATAACTTGGAGATTTTGACATTGGAATAAAGGGAAAATGTACAAGACACATGAAGAGCTAAAATGTTCGTGAATATCAGCAGAACAAGAGTTAATGGAGTGGCTTGAACTAATAGAAAACTGAAGTAATCTTTTTGACTTTTGCTTGGAATATTGTTGGTCCTTGTTTTATTTTTCAGAATGAAGGGAACTTATTCTGAGCTATTTACAGCCTTTAATAATTGAGTAAGTTTGAGTAAGTTATACTCCTGTGAACAAAATTTGGAGCATGTCTCTCTGTCTCTCTCTCTCTCTCTGTCTCTCTCTGTCTCTCTCTGTCTCTCTCTCTCTCTCTCTCTCTCTCCTCCCCCCACCCCCACCCAGGCTTCTCCAGAATTTGGAAACTAGTTATGAGTATTCTTAACTTATGGAAATATAGTGGTTTGCATCAGGGCAATAAGAGCCTATTTTCTTTTGCAACAGAACTCAGTTGGAGAAACTGGTTGTTTTACCAAGGCTTTGACTAGAAGGGTATGCTTTCCTTTAAGGAGTCAAAACTCGACTTGCAGAGCTGATCCAAGCCCTTGGGAAAACTGGTTTCATATCTTGTCTACAGAGTCCCTGTACAGGGTTCCTAACCTACGGTGAGTAAAGAATGTCACTTTCTAACAGGCCCAAGAACCCCATGCTCTTGCGACCTCAGGAAAAGTGGAGTTTACCCAAGTCACAGGTATTTGAAGGTAAAAACTCATGGCTGGGCTCAGCCTTAGAAACTCCTATCTGAGATTCCTTGTGGAACAGAGTTCCATCAACGCCAATATAAAAGGTCTACATAAAATAATCATTCTTATTGCACTTTATGCAAATAATCAGGCCAAATATAAGACTAAAGTCTATTTTGCAAACAATGCGTCTTATCATGATTTGTTTTTTAACAAAAAGAAAGACTGGAGAGAGAGAAATTATATTTCAAAACTTATCATACATTTATCATTACATTCTAAACTCATTAGTTGTTTTTAAGTTTTTGCCAACATTTTAGACTAACACTGTTTATTACTGTGAACCAACCAGCAATTTCCAACTGCAGCTAAGAAGGAAAAAAAGGGATTAGTAATGTAAAAATCTGGATCAATATTTTAATTCTGAGCAAATATCCAGCAAATCCTGCCAGGTGAAGGGAATAAAAAGGGTGCCCATAATCCAGAGGTTTCCTTTTTGGAAAGTAAGACCAAGGGAGCTAACCAAAGCCAAGCCTCATGCCCCCAGTTATACTTAGCATGCATAACTATAGCCACCATTTATCTGGGCATTTCACAAGACACCCTTTTCTCTCCTTTGTTGGAGGAGGACTGAATTCCACACCTTCATCTTAGCATTTGGCTTATGATAAAAAGTCCATGGATTCCACCCTGAGATACATTTTTGTCCCAAACTCAATTCCAAGCTTTGGGTCAAAGCCCTAGGAAAGAAAGCTGGATCTGAGGGATCCAGAGGCAGAGGATAATGGAAGTTAAAAGGGACAGTGCAGGTGAACATGACTAATTCCTTCCAGTTAAGCCAAGTCTCCCATTTTATGGATAAAGGTCATGCTAATATCTATGGCATAAATGAGGCCTAGGGAACTCAAAGGCTACTAACAACAGGGAAGTAGGGCATACGTGGGTAAGAGCAGATATTCCGACTCCCCAAGCCCCTGTTAACATGGATGAAAGGTGCTTTGACACCTGTGGGCAGCAACCTCTCATGGTTGCCAAGACTTGGGGATATAGGACGAATTAAAAAAATGAACACCTCACTTTCTCTCCCTCATGCACTCCAGATATTCATTAGGAAGGGAAAGAAACCTGGGATGCCTTGCTCCCCTCTTTCTAGATATGTAGTCACTCATCTTCAGTCTACCCCTTTTGAATGCATTCTGAACCCCTCGGACTCCTCTTAAAAAAAAAATCCTTTTTTCCTTTTCCTTTCTCTGTACTCTTTTAACTGTATCTTTGTACTACAGGACACACCTCTCAAGTGCATCCTCCAAACTGGGAAAAGTTAATTTCCCAAACCTCAAACTTGTTGGCTTAAAATTGGGCTCAGGGGAAAGGAACCCAGAAGCCTGACATGCTGGCGAAAAGGTAAAAGTTTGCTATTTCTTTACCAGTCAGGATTCTGGCCTTCTTCTCCCTGTGCAAACCAGTAAAAAGCCTCAGGATTTCTGAGCTGTCCTTACCCACCCCTCTTGCTTCATTCTGATACATGTTTTTTAATAACTCCATTTGTCTCTTCTTACTCTCAGGCCATCAAACTCCAAAACATCATGCAACTGGAGACTTGGACAATGGCCCTTTTTACCAGGGACCCTTAGATAAGGCCTCTGAGAGAGATCCGACTGTCCCCAAACAGTGCCTTCTATCAGCAGGGAGCAGTTAAGAGTGCTCTTCATCCTTATCCTTATTCTAATAGTTTTTAGATGTACTTCTTTAGAGAGACGAATGATAGATGCAGGAGGCAGATAAAGGGGAGGCTCCCCAGAGAATCTCCCACCTACCCCACAAGTGCTTACATCAGATGCTTTTGTGCAGATTAGGGAACCTGCCCAAAGCCTTGTCTGGGCATGCTGCAATGGACTGGGGGCCTGCCTGCACACTGGGAGAATGGGGTAGAGCTACCCGGGATTCCTGTCTCAAGCAGGGGTAAGGAACCTGGCTTCTTCAGCTCAGGCATGGTGGCCTGGTATTCAATCTGTAAGGTAGGAGCCTCTTGGCAGGACTCCCTTTTTTTTTTTTTTTTGCTGAGAACTTTCTTTTAATAAATTCCACTCTCCTCACTTTTCAATGTGTCTGTGTGCCTAAATATTCCTGGTCATGTGACAAGAACCTGGATTTTAGCTGAACTAGGGAGCAAAAGATCTTGCATCACTAATAGCCTTCCTTCCAGGTGAAAAGAAGACAGTCTCTGAGAAGTCACTTTGGAGACTTTGAAGTAGAGTTTATTTTCTCTCTTTTATTTGCTGCAAATGGCATGGTACAATGGGGCCTTCATCTAGGCCTACATTACAAAGGGGAAGAGTCTTAAACTTACTTTTACAAACACAAGCATATGAAATATAGCCAAAAGTCACAGCTTATTACATAAATCTCACATAACTTGGAGAAAGGCAAAACAATCTGTTTCTAACTCCTGTAAACCAAAAATAAAATTCTAAGCCCCACAAATAACTGAATGGACCCCTCCTCTTGGACAAGGGCATTCTAAAGTAAATCTGAAACACTATTTCTGGCCATAATGGAAAGTGAGGGTTGGACCTGGCTCATTATACCTTCCTCCCATTTGAAATTCAGGCACAGCTGACCAGCATTAAGATTGAAATAGAGACCTTCAGACCTATAAAACTGACTCTTTTTAGCAATAAGATACCAACATGACAGATAGCAGCCTCTGAAAAAAATTGAAATGTTTTACCCTAAAATATATTTCTTTGGCATATTTTGAAATGACCATGCAGAGCTATGTCTTGTAGAGAAAAATCTACGTTCTGTAGAGAATCCCTTTGCCTTTCCAAGTCTTTTTCCTGATCCAGGAAAGAATTAACTAAGAGTCAGTCACCTTTTTAAGTCTGAGAGGAAATATTTACCATCTCTTCTCTCTGAAGCCTCCTACCTGGAGACTTCATGTGCATAATAAGAACCTTGGTCTCTGCAACCTATTATCTTAACCCAGACATTCCCTTCTATTGATTCCAATCTTTAGATAAACGCTTTCAACCAATTGCCGGAAAAAATATTTGAATCTATCTAAGACCTGGAAGCCTACCTCTCTCCAACCCTCCAGTTGTCCTACCTTTCCTGATCAAACCAATATACATCTTACAAGTACTGATGAATGTCTTACGTTTCCTTAACTTGTATAAAACCGTGCCGTGGCCAGACCACCTTGGGCATATGTTCTTAGAATCTCCTGAGGCTGTGTCATGAGCTGTGGTCACACATATTTGGCTCAGAATAAATCTCTTTAAATATTTTACAGAGTTTGATTCTTTTTATCAACAGTGTTTTCCATATTGATTGAATCCTGTTTAGTGGAAATCAGTATCATGTAATTAAAGGTTAACCTTTAGTTGCTTTCTAGGAGCTACAAGGAAACCCTGGGAGGATGAAACACAGAATAACAAATAAATTGAGAGAGAATCAGAGCAAAAGTGGGAGAGAATCAGAGCAAAATCCAGAGAGCACTGGAAGGGGAGTTGAACTATCAGTGTGGGCTGGATTTTTCACTGAAGGCCTCATGAATTCAAACAGTTCTAGAATTCAAAGATTTGATAGGCAGAGAGATGAGAAATAACACTAGAATTTACAAAGGCTTATTTTAGAAAACAAACGGAGACAATACGATATGCCAAGAAAGCTTCATGGGACAGTGTCTCTCACTTTTCTATGCCCACCACTCTTCATGCATATCACCTGCCCATGACGGATATCAAACAAATGTTTAGTCTACACTCAGACAAGCCAAGAGTGTGCAAGATGAGTTAGATGGGAGGGTGTGGCTCCAAAACCCTAAACTCTAATTGACTGATGAGCTCTGTCCTTGATCTGGCACGACTTGATCACTGAGAAGAAATATGGATTCTCGAGCAGGAGTGTCTGCTCATGGGAATTATAAAGCAGATTCCCATAAGACAAGACGGGAAGATTCTTCACTGTCCAGGAAGACTCTGGGCCCACCCACTACTGATCCAAAACCTCTCCGTTGTAGTCTACCTTTCGCTCCTCAGCAACTAAGGGTCCCACTACTTACAGTGCAGTAATTGGGCCCTTTTGTTTGAGTGTGGTCTTTTTTGACGTGTGGAAGATGAATGACAGAAGTTTGGCTCTTTTGGTTTACTCTTTTGCTATCTATCTAAGTAATAAACTGACTAAACTAAAAGTGTCTTCTTGTATCTTTACCAGTGAAATCAGTCATGCTTTAACCTTGGCCTTAATGTCTTATATATGTGAGCTCCACACCCTTCTAAAAAACTGCCAGACTGCACATCCATCATGTGGTTGCAACTCAAAGAACAAAAGTTCATGTTGTACTTTGCCAAGTTATAGGTCCAGGATGAATGTCTTGACTAAAGATCATTTCCCCATTGCTAAATGTTTGCATTGTTAAAAGAAAACTTTAGATACATTAAATTTGAAAGAGTTTAATTGAGCAAGGAAAAAAAGATTAATGAATTGGGCAGCCTCCAGAATCACAGCAGATGCAGAATGACTCCAGGGATGCCTCGTGGTCAGAGCAAATTTATAGGAAAAAAAAAAAAAAAGAAAAATGACATGCAGAAAACAGAAGTGAGCTGGATTGATTACAGCTTAGACTCTGCCTTATTTGAACATAGCTTGGACAGTCAGCAGCATATGAGTGGTTGAAGTATGCCAGATGGGATTGGCTGAGACTCAGCTATTGCTACAGAAGCATACTCCTAAGTTAGGTTTTCAATCTTATCTACCTACTAAAGTAGCCTACAGTTCATCCACAAGGACTCAAATATGAAGTTGCAGAGGCTTTCTCAAGCCATATTTAGTTCAATTTAAAAATTCCCCATTTTTGGTCAGCCTCTCCATTTAGAGAGATTGACCAAAACTTTAGGAATTGACACCATTCTCTGTCACCATCATGAAATACTTCTTTGGTCTCAGTACTGAATTCGCAAATCTTCTTTAATGTCAGTATGAAATTGACAAGTTGCAGCTTTGTACCAGCTGAATGACTCTTTATGTTCTTGCTGACACAGTTGGAGTGAGACCATTTAACTCTCAGTGGATGGCCACATACAAGACATTTAGGACTTGAGAGAATACAGGGCAGCAAAATGACTATTACCAGGCCTATCAAGAGAATAATACCAAAATACCAAGGTGTGCTTCTTAACAGGAGTTCTTATGAAAATGAACTGAACCAAATTAACCAAGTCAAGGTGCAGACAATATAAGCAGTTCAACAGTCTTAGGGTCTAATTGGTCATAGTTGTTGTTTGGAGTGTGATAACAATTAAGAACCATAGTTCTCTGTAAAGTTGCCAGATTTAAAGAGGCCCTCATTTTTACTGTTACCCTGGTAATACAAGTCATAATAACTTGGAAAGCTGCTAGAAAAAAGATAAAGATTAGAAACACTTGGCCTTTGATTATTAAGTACTATCATGAGAATTTTCAGGAGAAGCTATTTGAAAAGTAAGAGCAAGGAAAATTGTGTGTGTCCTTTTAGCTTTGAAAGTAAATCTCGCCCTAGCCAATTTACTGGAGCAGTATAGTAAAAAGTGTGTTATTATGAAAAGGCCCCAAAGTTAATTGGATGAGTTCAGGTAAGAGATCCTTTTGTACTTGATTTGAAATCCCCACCAAAGAAATGACCTTTTTAATCCTAGGGATTTGTTGCTTATTAAAGTGGAGTTTATGGTAGACCAGGAAGCTCTGGTATCCACCATGACTGTACATGACTCCCCATTTATTTTAACCTTTGTTTCTCCATGTTCATTTAAAGGTATCATAGGGAGAAAATTTACCAGAGAATTCCTTGGAGCCTCGTCAATGTTGATTTTTATCAGAAGGGCTAAGGTCTCTTGGGCCTTAGGGGTGAAACAGTCGTCCTAAAGGGAGGCTTATTAACATACTGAAATAAAAGCAGACAATCTCTTTTCAAGTGTCCGGATTGTTTGCAATGTAGGCAGACAACTTGGGCTAAAGAACTTCTTGTTCTAGGACCTTTAGGTTGTGATTTAAAATGAGAATGAGAAGGTCCCTTTGGTTCCTTTGGTCCCGGCCCCTGTAACTTTGTAGTTGAAGGGTCATATATTTGTTAGCCTTTTGAATTTTTTTTTTGCCCTTGAGTCATCTCCAAATGTTCAGTTATGGCCAGTTATATCTGTAACTTCCTATTCCAGTTTATGTTTTCTAATCAAACTGATAAATTCAGGATAGAGTCCATGTATGAATAGAGCAGTTAACACCATTTCAGTCACTGCAGGAAATACTCCTTGCTGTACTTTGAGCCCTAAATGTTTCACAGTGTTCCTAAGTAAGTTCTGTAATCTGAAACTGGTTCATAAGATTGTGCAATGGACCAATCAATTTTTTGTAGAAAAAAATTTAGAAATTAAATTTAAAGGATATTTAGCAATTTTTCCAGCTACTTTTTGTCATTCTCATGAAGGACTTTTAAAGGGGTCTCTAATATCTGCCTCAGGTTTGTCCCCGTCTGCTGCTGCCATCCATTTCTGAGCTTCACCAGGCCCCAACACCATGTGAATAAATTGGTAAAGGTCAGGAAGTCCTGGATTGTAAGCACCTATGAAGATTCTAAACTCTTCAGTAAATTTTTGAGGATTTGCCCTTGGATCAAGGAAGTCCTTCATAATGGCTCTAAGTTTAGTTTTGGACCATGGAGTGAAAGTAGTCATAGCAGGCAGGCCCAGTTGATCAGAAGGTCTCACTTTGTAAGGCGTCTATCTGATTTCTTTTTTGTCATCACCTTTAGGGTGAAAGAGTAATTTAGCAAAAAGTTTAGTGGACTCAGACTATGTAGGTAGAGATAGACAAAGATAAGGAATAGTTAAGGTTAATTCAGTGAGAGTACAGTCTTCTTTCATCATATCTTTGGTCTATTCTTAAGCATTTCATTTGCTTTTTGCAAAGAATCTTTTAAGAAGGCAATTTTTGATTCATGTCTTATTTTAGAGGCCTCTGCATACCAATGAAAGAATACGTCCCACTGTTTTTGTGGGGCTTTTGATCCCCCTTTATCTAATGTGCCTCACAAATAAATAATTTTATCCAAATTAAAACTTCTTCATTGTGACTATCTTAATTCTAGGTTTTCTCTAGTGCAATTAACCCATTTTTCTACAAATGCACATGTTTTGGACCCATAATTTTTATACATAAAAATTAGATGGAGTCTGGAAGGTGAAGTCCCAGACTCTTTGGATTCAGACAATCTCATTTTTAAAATAAGGTACCTTCCTAAGTTCTGAGACTTCTAACTGAATACAATTCAGTTAATTATCAAATCCAATTCAATCCTGGACTCAGTCCAGCCTAACTATTGCTCAAATAAACACAAAGAACTCAGAACACAAGTTGGTGGAGCTCAGAATCTGAGAGAAAACTCACCCATGGCCTACAGCTACAATCAAGAGAGCAGTGAGCACAACAGGCTCCTCAGGTACCTCACCTGTTCACCTGGTGTTCCTGGGGGTTGCTGGAATTTTACTTTGAATCCCACTCTGACACTAGATCTGTTAAAAGAAAACTTTAGGCAAATTTAATTTAATAGAGTTTCATTGAGAAAGGAAAAAAAAATATATTAAAAAATGGGCAGCCTCTAGAATCACAGCAGATTCAGAGTGACTCCAGGGATGCCTCATGGTCAGAGCAAATAAGGAAAGTGATGTACAAAAAACAGAAGTGAGGTACAGAAACAGATGGATTGGTTACAGCTTGGTGCTTGCCTTATTTGAACGTAGTTTGAACAGTCAGCAGCATATGAGTGGGTAAGTATGGCTTCTGGGATTGGCTGAGACTTCAGCTATTGTTATGGAAGCATACTCCTAAGTTAAGTTTTCAGTTTTGTCTACCTACTAAAGTGGTTATAGTTCATCCACAAGGACTCAATTATAGAAGTATGGAGGCTTTCTCAGGCCATATTTAGTTTGATTTAACAACATGCAGTACGATTCTTTTGGCCAGCAGTACAGGATGGAGGAGGTCTTTTTACTGTGGCGTGCGGGCTCCTGACAAGCTTGATGTTTGCTTAACACTGTCTCCAGCTTCTCCATATCTTTCTAGGGTTGAGGCCACTCTTTTGTGCTTTGAGTATCCTTGTTCTTTGCTTAGTGACAAAGAGCACAGGTCCTGAAGCCAGCCTGTCTGTATTCATGGCCCAGCTTTTCCAATGTGGAAGTTATTTACCTTGCTGGGCTTCAGTTTTACCATCTATTTTATAGTTGAGCTAACAAACTTCCTTCCTTCTAAGTAATGAGTCAACATATGCAAAATGCTTACAAAAATTAGTACCTGGGAGTGAACACTCAATATACATTAGACATTATTATTATTATCCCATCTCTATGTTTACTTTTAGCTGTCCAGCTTCAAAATTATAACCTCAGTCACAGCAGCCACCATCACCAAGCTCATGAACACTACTTCTGAATTATTTAATTTTGAGTAATAGTTGGGGAGTTTTATTTATAATTTCTCTTTAAAGAATTTCACCTTTCTTCAGCTTGTACACAGAATAGAAGCAGGAAAAAGAATCATCATTGCATCCAGTGAACAACTTATAGGATTTTTTTGGTATAAGGTTTTAAAATTGAGACAATTACAAACTTACAGAAAAGATTTGAGTACAGTACACAGAACTCTTTTTTTCAGAACCATTGGAGAGTAAATTGCTGACCAATGTCCTATCACTCACAAATACTTTAGTGTGTGTTAAAGGATCATTAATGCTGCCATATATGGTTGTTGTAAGGCCAGTTGCCTTGATGGGAGGCTGGACACACCCACCCCTGCTCTCGACACGCCCACCTCTGCACTCGGCACCTAGCCCACACCCACTTCTGCACTCTGCACTCAACACCAGACTCTGCACTCGGCACCTAGCCTGCCCTTAG